>JADRCD010198309.1:31823-46606 GCA_019843815.1 Montemys delectorum | reverse complement strand
GAGGCAGAGGCAGGTAGATTTCTGAGTTCGAGGCCAGCCTGGTCTACAGAGTGAGTTCCAGGACAGCCAGGGCTACACAGAGAAACCCTGTCTCAAAAAAAAAAAAAAAAAAAAAAAAAGTTTGGTAGAATAAACAAAGCCAAACTCTTACTGAAAAAAATGTTTCTATTATTTCCGGAGTTAAACCAACAATATATGAAGGTCTCTTATTAGTAAAATCCTCACAAAATTAAAAGAAATAACACATATTCACAGAGAAAAATATTTATATCCCAACTAAATGTAGTAAAAAACAAATCAGACATTTTATATCATTTTATCCTAATTAGAAAATAGTGTATACAGCCAGGTGATAGTGGCGCACGCCTTTAATCCCAGCACTCAGGAGGCAGAGGCAGAGGCAGGTGAATCTCTGAGTTTGAAGTCAGCCTGGTCTACAGAGTTCTTAGACAGCCAGGACAACACAGAGAAACCCTGTCTTAGAAGGAGGAGGAGAAGGAGAAGGAGGAAGAGGAGGAGAGAATACAGTGTGTACAGTAAACATGTATAATGGGATAAAAATTCAATAGACATAAAAATGAAAAATTATTCTAGATAAACCAAAATACTGATAAGTTACTAAGGGAAAAAATTATAATACCTTTCTGCATAACCTTTTTTTTTTCCTCCAAGACAGGATTTCCCTGTGTAGCCTTGACTGTTCTGGAACTCACTTATAGTCCAGGCTGGCTCTCAGTTCAGAGATTTACCTGTCTCTGCCTCCTGAGTGCTGAGATCAAAGGTGTGTATGTGTGCACAAGTGTGCGTGCGTGTGTTGTGTGTGTGTGCATGCATGTGTGTGTGCGTGATTTTCACTCATGAACCCCAATCCCACTCATCTCCTTGACCTTCCACATCAGCTCTTGAAACAGGGCAATGTATGCACAGGGAGGCAAGGGTAAAAACCAAGCTTCATCCTATAGGTAAACCTTATGCTAGGTAGCCCAGCACCACAGTGCCTCTGTCAGAATGCTTTCTGCTCTGAGAGGATGCCTTTGGATGGCCTCCACAGGTTCACGGAGGTCCATCTGTTAGTTTCAGCTCTGCACCTTGAGGAGGCAGGTCCTCCAGGGCTGGCAGGGATACAGCAGTGACTGCCAGGAGAAACCCCTCTGTCTGCCCTGGCACGCCTTGCGCTCAGTATATTGCCCACTCAGATGGGAAAATGAAGATGGAGGGGCTCAGAACAGTACTCCCACCTCCTCTCCCAAACCCCAACATTCCTGCTTCAACTGTTCCCAAGAATTTACAACAGACGAGCAAAGGAGTCAGCAAAGCCTTTCTAGCTCTGCTGCCCTGCTGGAGACAGTGAGTGAACAAGATGAAAGGCCACCTCAGACATGGTTAAAGTGCCATGGTGGAGGGGCAGAGGACACCTCACGCACACTGAGAGGCAGACACCCTGACCCCTGCTACACAACAATGGAAGCTCCCCACATATCTAATCCTGTGGGCTATGGGCCGCCCTCGAGAGAGGAGAGGGGTCCCTTGCTCATATGCCACAGGAGTGCTAGGTGAGGAGGGTGCCTTCATCATCACCTTAGCTCTAGGGGGGTGTGGGGGGGGGCAGAAGTGACCATGATTCAATCTGGAGGACTAGGCAAGGGTGTGGGACAGAGTGGCACACCAGTACACCATATCAAGAAATTGCGCCCTTCCAGACTGGCAAGATTACTCAGTTGGGTAGGAGTACTTGCTGCCAAGCCTGACGATCCGATTTCAATCCCCAGGACCCAAGTCATAGAGGGAAGGGATCAACCTGTCACGTTGTCCTCTGACCTCCTCCACAAACTAGCCCACATGCTCACATAACACATTAAAGAGGAAAGCAAATGCCTTTCATTCCACAGTTCCCAATGGAAGCTTGAAATACAATGGCCATGGGAAAGTCTAGCAGGCTGACAGGCAGAAAACTTGGCCTCAGAACCATCTGAGGGGACAGACTCTGGATCGGAACAGTAGAAAGCGAGATGCTACCCTGGGCACACAGCCGTGGAGCACACCTCACCAGTAGCCTCCCAAGGTCTGCTTCCTGCCCTGATGAATCCTGAGGAGAGGGGAAGATTCATCTGTTCTGTGATACCTTCACAAATCTGGGAACAGAGAGCACAGGTCTTGCCAGATGAGTACTTACCAGGGTGAATGACAAGAAGGCTACTGGTCATTATGGGTAATTATGGAATACAGACTCCTCCCTAAAGCCTCCTGTGGGAAAATGACCTGGGACCCTCTCTTTTTCCTGCAGAGACAGGGAGGGTGCTCCATCTGTTACCCAGATCCCAGCCTCCAGGCTTGGGGCCAGAGCTGCCTCAGGCTCCATTCCTGGCCTTGGCCCAGGCAACATTCTTTGAAGATGTGAAGCTCACTGTCTCTCTCACCAATTTGATCCCACAAGCATTTATTAAAAGCATTTACTGCATGCTAGGCTCTGTGCCAGGTGCTGGGGAACTGAAACGGATGGGTACCCTACCACAAGGAAGCTAGATCCAAGCACTAGTGTTGCCACAGAGGGACAGAGACAAGGACGAACCACAGACAGCTGATAGAAAACAGGCACCTCCATGTGCCTTCAGCAATGGGCTAAAAAACACAGCAGCTGGGACAGGGAAGACGGCTCAGCAGGGAAGAGTGTTTGCTGTGTGAGTATGGGGCCTGTATTTAACTCCCCAGCTCCCACACAGGAAAGCTAGGTGGGGCCAAGTGCCTCTCACCCCTGCTGCTGAAGGTGCAAAGACAGGAGATCCTGGCTGGGGCTTGCTGCCTACCACCCTGCCCTGTGTCAAGGGAGTGAGAGCATTACAGCAGGGCAGTTGATGGCCTCTCGAGACACACACACACACACACACACACACACACACACACACACACACACTCTCTCTCTTTCACACACACACACTCACACAGACACAGAGCAACAAAAGGCCAATAGTGACTAAGGGTGTAGGTTAATTGTATACAATCTGCCTGGAATGGGCGAGGTCCCAAGTCCAATTGTGGAAAGCAATGAGAGTGGGGGAAACCACATTCACAACAGCAATGGTAACACATTAAAGCTTTTGGTAGCCAAAAGGGCTAAGGTAGAAAGATGCACTCCCCAGGCTGAGTGGCACATGCATTTAATCCCAGCACTTGGGAGGCAAGACCAGGCCAGCCTGTTCTACAGAGTGAGACTGGTCTCAAAAGGAGGCAGGTTGCACTTTCCTTTTCTGTAGAGGAATCAATATAAAGCCATCCATCTGCCCCCAAACCTCTAAGTCCTCTATGATTCTAACTGAAAGCACCCAATATTTGACAGTTTGACAAGTCTTTCACAAGTTTATTTGGAGGAAGAAATGAAAACAGTAACAAAAAAGAACCAAAGAAGGACAAACGTAGTTTGTGTGTGTGTGTGTGTGTGTGTGTAGATGCCCACAGACAGAGGCCACAGAAAAGGGTGTGAGATCTCTGTGTGTGGATTTAAATGGTTGTGAGCTGCCATGTGGGTGCTGGGAACTAAACTCAGGAAGAGAAGTGAGTATTCCTAACCATTCAGCCATTTCTCCAGCCACGGTAAGATTTTTAAAGACCAAAATCTTGAATAAAACCAGGAAATCAAAATGATAGAACAAACAGAACCATGAGAAAACTGCAAATCCCTAGAATGGCGAAGAGTATGTGAAACACTTCCCAGAACTATCAACTGCTACACTCCAGACACTCAAACTTGAGATAAGAGGGTCTCCGAGTTTAATCCTTGCTTCATACCATATATAAAAATAAATTTCACCTTAGAAATATAGAAATCCAGACGGGCAGTGGTGGCACACGCCTTTAATCCCAGCACTTGGGGGGCAGAGGCAGGCAGATTTCTGAGTTCGAGGCCAGCCTGGTCTACAGAGAGAGTTCTGGGACAGCCAGGGCTACACAGAGAAACCCTGTCTCGAAAAACAGAAGAAGGAGGAGGAGGAGGAGGAGGAGGAGGAGGAGGAAAAGAAGGAGAAGAAGGAGAAGAAATATGGAAATCTAAAATGAAACTGTAAAAGCTTCACAAGTTACATCTTCACATGAGACAAAAGAGTAACTCACACACACACACACCCTTTTGGCTGGAGGAGATCAAGGAATGCTACAGCACATGTTCAGGATGTACAGGGCCCTAGGTTCAATCCCCATCACTGACACACAAAAACCTATGTGTTTGTAAAAATGTGTGCCAGAAATTAATATCAGTAACATTGATTTGTGGAACAATAGAAATTAAGAGTACATATTCTATGCAGTGTGCAATACTGAGTATAAATGCAAAATAACTAGTATTTTAGGGCATTCAAGTTCTCTTTTAATAAAAAAGATCATTTGGTCTGGCAGTGGGGGCACACTCTGGAAGCATATGGGAGATAGGCAGGCAGATATGTGAGTTCCAAGCCAGCCTGGTCTACAGAGGCTACAAAGAGAAACCTTGTCTTAAGAAACAGATCGTTTGATTCTCCTTTACCCTTATCTACTATAACTGTGTGTATGATGTGTTTGCATGGCTGAGCACATATTGAGAACAACTTTCAGGAGTTAGTTATTTCCACCTGGAGTTCCAAGGGTCAAAACTCAGGCCATCAGGCTTGAGTAGAGCGGCACGAGCTTTTACCTGCTGAGCCCTTGGGATATCTTTTGTAAGGATAACTTGGTAATATCCCCTAAAATGTTATTTTAGGTTGGGTGTGATGGTGCACACTTTAGCCCTGGCATTTGAGAGGCAGAGGCAGGTGGGTCTCTGAGCTCAAGGCCAGCCTGGTCTACAGAGTAAGTTCCTGGCCAACCAGTGCTGCACAGAGAGATCCTCTCTCAAAAATAAAATAAAAGCCATTTTATGATTTTTAATCTATATAGCCAAATATTAAACATATCCAAATATATTAGTTAATATACAAATAAATTAAAAATCATGTCATCATTAATAAATTAATAGTCATTTAAATATTGGAATTGTGAACATTCACCAATGGGAAACAAGTTAAATTATATAAATTTGTACTATTAAAAATCCCATGGCCATTTTTGTTGTCGCTTTGTAGAGCCTCTTACTGTGCAACTGAACCTGGCCTTAGTTCTTCCTCCTTGCCTTAGAGCTAAGGTTACAGGTGTGGGTTGCCATGGCTACTTTCTGCAGAAAAGGCTAAGACAGACACACTGACATAGGAAAGTATCCTTAGCACATTTAGTAAGTAAATGTGCATGGCCTAGGGGAAAAGTAATGGACTGTGGAGAGAGAAGTGTTTAGGTGTTACACAGAATGGAAAGACCCGAGTTTCCAGTTACATAGTGTTATACTGTTTGATGTCTTTAAATAGATATGTGTTATTTTAAAGGTTTAGAAATAACCAGGCATAGCGGCATATACCTTTAATCCCAGCACTCAGGAAGCACAGGTAGGCAGATCTCTGTGAGGTCAAGGTCAGCCTGCTATGCATACTGAGTTCCAAGACATTCAGGACTACATAAAGAAACCCTGGCTTACCCTCACCCCTGTCAATGATAATTTTTTTTTTTTAAGTTCAAAAATGGGGCTGGAGAGATTGTTCAGTAGTTGAGTACTCGTTGCTCTTGAACTGGATCCAGTTCCCAGTATCCACACAGTGCCTCACAACTATCTAGAACGCTAGCTCCAAAGGATTCAGTGCCCTCCTCTAACCAGGTATATATGTGGTACATGTCCATACATTTAGGCAAAAGACTCATGTACATAAAACAAATTTAAACAAACAAAGAAGAAAAGCAGAGTATGAAAAAAGTCACAGTGCAGAGGGAATGTAATACAGCTAACTGCATGTACATTACTTTCAAAATGGATCACTGACAGAAAATATATGGTAAATATTTTACACCAACAGGCACAGGACAAAAAAAAAAAAAAAAAAAAAAAAAAAAAAAAAAAAAAAAAAAGCCAGAAAGCTAACACCCATCACTCAAGAAAAGATACCAAGCCATATAATTTTATGACATCTTTTCAAATCCTAAAAGAATGGAATTATTTCAGCTGTATTACTTAAAATTGTACCAATGCATAAAAACCTTCCCAATCCAGTGTATGAAGTTACTGTTATTCTCACGATATCTAGCAATGCAGACACAAAAGCTACCAGTTGATCTCATAGTGTAAGCAGATCAGACACTGTTAACATAACGTGAGTCGTCTGACTGTTAAATACTTCTAATGGGAAAAAATTAACGAGGTAGATGAGATCATTTCTTTCATATGACATGAAGAATCACATAACTCTAAGAACTCAATAATCCACAACACCTTGCCTAAAGTCAAAACACTAGTCACTCACGTTAAGTGCAGAGGGAACAATATCATTAAGGAGAAAGATGTTCTCAAGCCAGTAAGTACCTAGCAAACACATATAACACAGGACACGTGCTCCCAGCTCCAGCCATCATGAAGGAGACATCAGCCCCTGGCTCAGGCTCCTGGACCAATTTAACCGGGCTACGTAGCCTGCTCCAGACTAGCCACTAGAACTAACAGACAGAACTAGGATCTGTTTGCCTGCAGGCTCACCTTGTCCGTGTAGTACACTCATAAAAGACCTGGTGACTAGTTGTCATCCAGGGTGAAGAGTTAACAACACAACACAGCTCCATTTTCAACCACACCACACTGGGACATGGGTCAGAGGAAGAAGTCTGAATATGGATGGCTAGCTGACCGCTGCACTGTGAGGTCACCACCAAATTCCCTCCCCAGCCGTCTTCCAGCTTTTCAATAGAGTAGTTTATTATTGGTATAATCTTAACAAATAGAATAAAGGGCCAACAATGGACAAAGGTTTTTTAACTCAAAATTGGAGATTGGCACCACCTTAAACCCCCAGGTGGAAAAGGAGCTAGAGGAGCTAAGATGGTCTCACAGGGTAGGAACTTGCAAGGTCCCTTGCCCTGTGCCCTTTCACAGAGACACCTACCTATACCAGAGTAGGTGTTTAAAGATATTCCTGGCAGAGGCCATGCTAAAAGCTTCCAGGCCCAAAGCCAGCACATATTGCCACACTATGGCACACCCTGACTTTGACCAAGTGCCATAGATACAGATACTCTTGAGCACTTCCAACAGGGCAAGAGTCATGTCCAGAGCTAGATGTTGATTACATAGGGATGTTTGTGAGAAATCAACTCACTGGATAAAGCATGTTTTCCTTCCTGCATATGCACTAGACTTCAGTTAAAAGCTTAACAATTAAAAGCCATGCCTGTCTGTAGCCCTGGCACTCTAGAGGCAGAAACAGGGAATCCATAGGACAAGCTGGCTGCTAAGGAGCCAGACTAGCAAGCTCTAGGTTCCAGAGAGGGGCCCCAACTCAGAACATAGAGACAGACTGAAGACATGCAAAGTAAACCTTCATCCCCTGTATTCACGTGTACACATATGCACCTGCACAAATGAGAACACACCTACACACTAAGAAATAAAAGATTTTTAAAAATTAAAGGCTGAGATGAGGAAACTCCATTTCTATGGCCTCAGAGCATCCTTCTGAACACCACCACTTTAATCATCAAGCTTACAGATCAGTCTTATGGGACGATCTGATCTCAACTGTCCCAGACGCTCATCATTTGAGTGCAGCCCACAGGTTTGAGCCAAACTGATGAGGCGATCGATCGCTCAGCCTCAGCTTCACATTCTAACCGCCTAGAGCACTTCAAAGTAGCGCTGGGCCTGCTCCACTCCACACACGGGGCATCATGGCCCCTGCAGCCTAAACATTGACATTCCCTCTTTGAAAAGCTGCTCAGATAATTCTAACATGAGCAGGGGCTAAGAGCTGCTGAACTAGTTAGACCAGAGGGACTGGCTGCTATACACTCTCAAGACAAGCTAAAGCAAGGCCCTGCCTGTTGTGGTGGAAGCTGGGGTGGGAGTGAATAGGGATGGCATGTTCCTGTGCTCACCCATCTCCTCCTATCCACATCCCACTTCCTCAGAGCTCATTCAGAGACCTAGTGGAGAGCAAAGTCATCGTTCTAATATAGTCTCTCTCATATATATATATATATATATATATATATATATATATATATGTATACACACACACATACATATATACACGCACAGTGTGTGTATGTGTGTGTGTGTGCGTGCATGCACTCTTGGTCATGCAAATATGGAACCCACAAGTTTTTCTAGATAACTTTTGGGCCCACGATGTTAGACACAGAACTCTGGGTTCTGGCTCCTAGCCGATGAGTTCAGACTGGACTCCTTGCCAGGAAGCCCAAGACACACGCCACTGCAACCACATAACCTCACAGCTAAGCCCTAACTACTACCCAGGGGCCCAGTGATGTCTCTGGGAGCCCACAGCTGGAAAACAGGAAACCAGTGAAAAACAACAGAAGGAAGGCCACAGGGCAGAGGAAACTGAGAGTTCAGCCATGGGAGAAGACGAGGAATGAGGCCTGTGAGGAGGGGACCCCATATGGCTTGCCTACAGAGACCTTCCAGAGACCTTCCAGGAGGATTATCTGGGGCCCCATGCCACCCCCATCTTTTGTCCACCTCGGTCTAAAATAGAAACCCATGCCCATAAGTTTGACCCAACACATGCTTATTGTGGCCAGGCAGCCCCATGGGTCTCTCCCTAGATGATTCTGACCTACGAAATCCTGGCATGTATGTCACACAGCATGCTCAGATCAGGAAGAGAGCCATGCTTAAAGCATGCAGTGGGAATGAGGGCAAACTGAGGTCCTAAAGAACAACCTAGTATTGGAAAACAAAGAGGATAGAGAAATGCAGAGAAAACAGCTCTTGGGCATGTTGACTGAAGTAGCCACACCTACACTGAACATGCGGATTAGAGCACTTCAGAGATCTTTGAGTTGGAAATGTCACAGGGCCAAAGCTAATTTATCTTGAGCCCTCCTGGCCTCTAAATGGCCATCTACTTTAACACCTATATAGCCGAATAGCCTGTGACTGCGAGGCAAATTACTTCGGAATGTAAGGACACAACAGCTTCCATCAACCTCCACGCCCAAGAATGTAACCAGATGGCATCTGACACCTTACAGCAGAAATTTCCCCACTTCACTACATTCTGCCTGCAATTCTCACCGGTGCATTTATTTGTATGGTGTTTTGATTTATGGTTTTGTTTGGTTTCTTAAAAACTAAAAACAAAAAAATAAACTACCACCTACAAAAAAAGGTATAGGACAGTTACAACACTGGACCACAGAATTTGGAATAACCTAATCCTGTGTTCCTGGGCTGCAGGGGGGTGGTCAGAAGGAACCCTCTGCATCCCAGCTCAACCTGAGCAAGCCAGCAGAGACAGTGAGTGGTCTGAGGGGTAATCCCAACGGAAAAGATAGCTGAGGAGTCAGGCTGCAGATTCAGAGCAGGTTGTCCACTCCCAACCCTTCGTGGAGCTCCTGTCTGCCTCTGACAGTGTCTCTAGCCTCCCTGCTTATCCCCATCAGGAACCTCTCTGAGGAACTGGAAGGCAGATGACAGGGAACAGTCCCTTTAGTCAATTGTCTGCTTAGCAAGACTGGGAACAAAGCTTGCAGGCCAGAAAAAGACCTGGGACTTGCTAGGCAAGTATTCTACCTTTTCTTTATGAGAGAAGACAGTGGATGCTGCAGAGGGGAGACAGAAGCAGAAGCCAGTCAGCAGGGCAGAGCTGGGGAATTCTCTGATGGGGATGAGCTGCAAACCTTTGTTTCCATGCAGAGCCCATGAGGTCAGGATTACACATGAGGATGTATGGGGGCGGGGCTCAGAAATCCAATTACTTAGCCACCAAGGGCACAAGAGTTCCTGGCCAGACATACAACCAGGATTTGCTTAGACCCTAATCCTCCTACACTTGGCACGTTGGCCGTTAAGTAATATTTCTGCAGCAGACAGTTTAGGCCCTTTCTCTAGTCAGCTAAGACAAAAACAAAACAAAAAAACCACCACCACCAACAACAACAACAAAAATTCACGTTTTTACATTCATATTTAACAATGCAAACGAACAGAAAAGCTGAAAAGCCTCAGCTGGAGGGCCAAGACGCTCCAATTAAAGCCATCCAGATGAGAGGGGTGTCCACCCTTACAGAAATCACAATATGAGGTCAGCCCCTCAGAGGAAAGATAGGGCTATACTTCTAGGTTAGAAAGGATCACCGTATGAAGGCCTGAGGATAAAGGACAGTGGTAGAACAGTTGCCTAGCAAGTCCCAGGTTCAATCCTCAGCTCAACAAGAAGTGATTTAAACATTTTAAAAATCCTAAATAAAAGAACAGCCTGGTGGAACAGGGCTATGACCCTAGCTCCTCAGGAGACTAAGAAAGATCCCAAACTCAAGGCCTGCTGGTCTGCACAACGCATTCAAAAGCCTGGGCAAAAAGAGGGCTGAGGACATTACAGTAGTAGATTGTTCTGACATGTGTCAAGTCCTGAGTTCGGTCTCTGAGCACACGCACACACCCATTAGGGGCTCACGTGGTTCAGACTGTACACCATCAGATTCCTGAGCAGGCAAGGGGGGACACCCTTATCTACAGAAGCTGAGGTACAGGTAAACCTTTTGGCTGCTCCAAGAGACTCTCTGTAACAAGAAGCAGGGTAAGGAAGAGTGGGGGAGCAAGGTCCAGAAAGGGGATGGCAGCATGCAAACCAAGAAGAGCCCTACGCAGGGCCAGAAGCAAGTTCAAAAGCAGTGCTGTCCATGGTCTGACCCAGTCCAGCATCACATACACAGAGAAGCCATCAGCTACAGGAGGTCCAAGAGCAAGAGTGTAGAAACTGCCCTGCCGGACACTCAGGAGGCTTTGAATGGTATCCAACAGCAGGGGCAAACTGTACAAGCTGTTAGCTGACTGTACAAAGTGGGACTGCATCTTGGAACTTTAAAAAAGAGAGAGAAAAAAAACTAATCTGATCCCAGCACTTGGGAGGCAGAGGCAGGAGGATTTCTGAGTTCAAGGCTAGTCTGGTCTCTAGAGTGAGTTCCAGGACAGCCAGGGCTATGCAGAGAAACCCTGGCTCGAAAAACCAAAAGAACAAAAAGAAAAAAAAAAGACGAAAAAAGAAAGAAAAAAAAAAGACAAAAAAAGAAAACCAATCTGATCTGTTTCTAGATTTAGTTTGAGAAAAACTAACTTTGGAAGGCAAGCCCTCTGCTGCAGAGGAAACCAGGGCATGGACTCTTCATGGTTAATGGCAGAGCCCATGAATAAAGAACTCAGCTACTTGTTGCTCCCTCTCAGCCAGTGAAGCAGTAAAAGTCTGTAAGATCCAAACTTTTTTTTAAAAGATAGTTCAGACTAGCTCCAGGCTAGCATCACACTAGCTATATAGTCAAAGATAACCTTGAACTCCTGGTCTACTTCCAAGTGTTAAGAGATTATAGGCACACACCACTACAAAGTGACCTTTTTTCTTTTCGGCAGTATTGGAGATTGAGTCCATGACAAATGTTCTTCAAATAAGTCACATCCCAGCCCCAGAACCCAAGCTTTTCCAGACAGGGTCTTACTATGCAGCCCTGGCTTCCTGGACTAGGCTCGCCTCTACTCCAGAGATCTACCTATGTGTGCCTCCTGTGTGCCGAGATCAAAGGTGGACACCACCACAGCCAGGAGGTCACTCTTGATAAACTGATGTTCAAGTTCACATGAGCAGCACGGTATTTTATCCAGCCTTCTCAGGACCTCACACCAACACTTTCTTCCCGACACCAAGCTTCCTTTCCACCTTCTCTGTTTCAGAACACAAGACCCTAACCCAGTGCCAGATCCTGGGAGCGCTGAGCTTTGAAACAAGGCTGGAGTGTTGATTCTTAAAGTCTCCTGAGGTTTGAAAATCCAAAAAGAGTAAGCCAGGCACAAAGGAGTGCACATGGATGAGAGGTTCTGTCTGTGGTATGTGCAAGTTCTTATGCCCCAAACACAGTGGAGATCAAAGCTACTAACTGCGTAACACACACACCGGCAATGCTGGTTTTCCCACTTGTAACTGAGGTAATTTAGTTCACATCTTGGTGTCTAATGGCTTTGTAAGGTCAATAGTAACTTCTGTTTTCCTATGTTGCACTTAGTACGGGAGATGTGAAGGCTCAGGGACAGAGACAAAAAGAATGGGGACAGAGCCCTGGTTAGCACTCCAAGCCACAGGTACTACTCATGCAAGCCACTCCTGTTGTCGACCCAGACCTCCTAAATTGGCCCAAGAGTAAGCCACCTCCCCCTCAGAGGCTGGAAAGAGGGTCCTGCTGACGGCCAGATGTCCGGGTGCGAGAGGAAATGAGGTCAAAAGCCCAAGAGGCCAAGGATGGAAAAGAGGACTTGAGAGTATTGGGAGACCCAAAAGCGGAGTGAAAACAAAGCCTCTGCCATAGTCCCAGCCCAGACCCCCCAGCCAGCCAAACCACTTGCCACAGCCTCCAGGGTATGGGAGGGAACTTAGCAAACCCACAAAGCCCATTTCTAGCAGAAAAGTCCATCCATCAGCAGCTAGAACCAGATGAACACCCAAGGTGCCCCCTCCACTGGGCCACTCCTCTGTGGCCCAAAGCAAGAGGGCCAAAGAGCCATCAATGGTGGTCCCAGAACGCAGCCCCAGGTCCCTGCACTGTGATGGACAGAGGCTCCTATTCCAGCTTACGCTATTTTGCAACAGTCCCTCCTCTTCTCCGACGTTCATTCAAAAATGACTGGGGTCACCAAAGTGGTAGAGCTGAGCTCTGTGATTAGCCTCAGCTCCTACCAAACATGGGAAAGCCCCCTCCATTCTCCAACTCAAATCTGCCATCCTCTGAACTTGTTTCTCTTCTGCTCCAGCCTAATAGGCCCACCTATCTTCAACTTTACTGCTGCTTATAAATTACTGCAGAGAGAAGAGACTCTTGCAAAAAGCTGAAGGACAGGCAGAAAGGAACAGTCAGGAATGACCAAGAGTACGCAGTCAAAAGGAGCAGATTCTCAATGGGACATTTTTGGGGTGGTCAAAAGGAGAGATAGAAGGCAAAGATCCTGGGCCCAGTACCAAAATAGTTTCCAGGCATCCTTAGCCAGTGGAGTAAATGCTCCCATGAGGCAGAGTGTGGGAGCTCTTGCACTGGGCACTGTGTTCTGTCCAGGCAGCTGAAGGGATTATGCTATGGGATATATCATGGGTAAACAGCATGAAGCACAATATTCAGTAAACCGACAACTTGCATTCATCAAGCTCAGCTTTGTGGCTGTGCCAGGACTGTGTACACCCACGCATCAGAATATTCCTGGCAGCACTTAGCACACAAGGAGACATGCATTATTTCTTCTGGCTTCGGGACACCATTCACCCTTGGGGCTTACCCCTCCCATACCCATCCTGTGGGAACCTGCACACATACACACATGTACACATACTCTCTTTATCCCAACCACAGGAGGAGCTCTTTTACCGTGACCTGATAAAGTGGGCAAAACTCTGTCACCCTAACAGGCCATCTGAGAAATCTAATGTACAGAGAGACACAGAGCCAGAAATGGGGGGCTCAGACCCGAGTACTGTGGCGTCAAGGCTGAGAGGAAGCCATGGTTCTCAGGCAGGCAACTCAATATATGTAGATCCATGCTGGGGGCAAAAGGAATGAAGCTCCTGAGAACAGGGTAGGGGAG
The DNA here is from genome assembly GCA_019843815.1 of Montemys delectorum. NCBI lineage: Eukaryota > Metazoa > Chordata > Mammalia > Rodentia > Muridae > Montemys > Montemys delectorum. The sequence goes on along the minus strand of JADRCD010198309.1, from coordinate 32,931 downwards.
GACCTACAGGCTTTCTCTGGATTTCCCTAACACTGGGGCCAGGGTATTGGCTACATCCTACATAGCACAACAGGTGGTAGAAACAGAGAGCATGCTAGCTGAGTGGAAAGAAGCAGGTCTGCCTTGGAAAGCCATCACCACACAGCAGGCGGGCAGGGGGGCAGGCGGGCAGCTTGAGAAAGTAAGCAGACTAGAAGTAGGAGCAGGAGAGCTTCGCCCTCTCCCTGAGCCCAATGTCCCCGACCTTTTGTCCATCTTTCAGAGTCGGAGGACAGAAGAGTCTGCCTCATAATCCTAACATCCCCAGTGCCCACAGTCCTGGAACAGCATACCATGACTACAACTCCCCCAGCCAGCAGTGGGTGGCCAAAGGAAGCGGAGGTGGGGAACTGGATTCTGGCTCCCAGGAGCGTAAGTGAGCCAATGTGAGCTCACAGTTGTCTCATCGTGCACGCACAAAACAGTATCGCCGATGATTCTACTTGCCTGGGGTCCCCCACAGTTCCTTCTCAGATAACTACCAACAACTCACAGCCTCACCAAAGCACGCCAACTCCCCCAGAGAGCCATCCCTGGGCTCTTCCTGCCTAAGAAGCAGTTTCAGAAGCGAAATCCACCTCCTTCAAGAATTTGCTGGGGAAGAAGCCAGAAAATAACCGTGGCCTTCATATCCACCTTGTGAGTTAGCCCAGGAACCCCCAACACACAGGAGGAAGCAGAGCCCCACCCCGTCGTGTCACCGCAGACAGTGGGGTGGCAGGGTGCCATTTCCAGCACCTCCTCAGAGCTTCCCACAGCTTTCCCAGGAAGCAGGAGGTAGATCTGCAGGAAAGACTAGGAGCATGCAGGGACACTCACAGCTCGCCCACCTGCTACCTAAGCAACCAGGCTCAGGGCTCCCTCTCCGTAAGGCAGAGAGCCCCACGGGGCCTGGCCTGCCCACCTGTCTTCCCACTCACTCCCAACCTCTGCTCTTTAGAGGCAGACATGGTGTTTTCCTCTGTCCCAGGACCCCCATCTCCTGGGCCAGAGGACACTGCTGAGTAATTACAAACTTAGAGTGAGCTCCCCCCCCCCCCCCCCCCCCCCCCCCCCCCCCCCCCCCCCC
>JADRCD010198309.1:11775-31723 GCA_019843815.1 Montemys delectorum | reverse complement strand
ACTAGAAGGAGTCTGCTGATCTGGCCCTGGCTAACCTACGAGAGTTAGTCATAGCTCTTGGTGATCAGAGTCTCCCCTGATTCTTCATTCTCCCCTCTCAAATGACCTACACTACCCTCTGGAAACCCACCTGGAATGGCTCAAAGCCCCTTTCTCTGCTTCCCTCACACCTGGGACACTGCCTTCCCAGTCTCCCAGACACCAAGTGACACAGAATAACAGCAGACACCGGCTGGGAACCGGCTGGCTTCCCAGCCATGATGTTGCATCAGCCCCCACCCTACCCAAAATATCCTCACCCCCACCACCTCCTCTCCTCTCTCCAGCCATCTCCATGGTGACAGCAGCATGACTAATGACACCCTATCAGCTTCAGACTCAGGAGTGCAATTCTCCCTCCCCCTTACTGTCTTTCACCCCCACTTCCCCGCGACAACGCACCCCGGGGATTTCTGCAGATTGGAAGCAAACCAACAGTGCCAGGGCCATTCTCCAGAGATTTCCAGAGGCAGGGGTGGGAAGTGGGTTGTACGTCTTTAAAGTGCGCGCGTGCGCGCGCGAGCACACACACACACACACACACACACACACACACACGCACCACATACACACGCACACACACACATACAGAGTGCACATATATACATACAGTTCAACAAACCAAACCTGAACTGCACCCAAACCATCCAGCTGAGAAAGCAAAACGAATCCAAACAAAACCCACACAGGCCTGAGAATTCATTGGCCGCCCACACTCCCGCCGCCCCTCCCCCTCAGCTGCTGCTACACACACAGTGGGAGATTAAGGGATCACCAGAGGAGACCCTTTATTTTTATCCAATCCAGTCAAACACTTCACCCCCAGCGCGCGCGCGCCCGCGTGTACACACACACACACACACACACACACACACACACAACCACGCAGGGTACCTTGACAGTGGCCCCTTGTGCCCAGGGCCCCGTTCCTTCACGAGCATTTATTTCCACCTGCAAAAGAAGCCAAAGACACTGGTGAGGCAGGCCGGTAGCAGGCAAGGAGCAAAGCAGTCCAGCACAGGCCCCGACGCACTGGAGGGGAAGGCGCCCGGAGAAGAAAGGCTGGACGGGACTATCTTCCTGCTCCAGCTGCCTCCCCAGCGCTGATGGGCCCCTGCGCTTTCCAGTGTTTTGTTTTCCTGCTTCGGTTCTCCGGCCTCTGGAGATCCCCAGGACCCGCTCCCGGCCTGCACGCGGCCTCCCCTCCCCTCCAGGCCCAGCGCTCTACCTCGGCCGGCCTCCACTACTGCATCGGCCGCCGCCGGGCCTCCCATTATCCCCGCCGAGGGAGCGCACCGAGGGAGGTACTGCAGAGGCGGCGGCCAGCTGCCGGCTGCTCCCGCCCCGCCAGGCTGGTGTGCAAGGGGGCGGCGCGCACGCCAGCCAATCCCGCGCCCAGCCCTCCCCGCCAAGGACCTGCCCAGCAGCCAGGCAGGGGCCTTGGTGGAGGGAGCCATCGCCACAAGGGCTGCTTCCCAGGCAGGCCGGGGATCCCCGGGCACCCCACCCCACCCCCAGCAACATACACAAGGCGTCCCCTGCACTTCCAGCGGGTGCAACTGGAGTACAGCAGAGGGGGGGGCGGTATGTGGTTATCCCATACCGGCCACTCTCAGCCGGAGGAGAGCTGGAGCTCTGGTCCTCCAAGGAGAATCCAGGGCAGCAGAAGCTTCACATCCCCCAACCCCGCCTCCGCTTTGCAGACTGCAGATGAGTGGAGTAACTTACCGAAGGTGACACCGCTAGAATACAGCATAGCTCAAACTCCAAGCCAGGTCAGTCCTCCCTGAAGACCATATCTTTCTCCATTCCATAGCTCTACTCCCCTGCCCTCTTATACCCCACTCGGAAAACTGACTGTAGCCCATACAGCTTGTGCTTCCCCAAGTCGGCTATGCTCTCACCCGCATAGCCTTACTACCGAACAGTGCTGAAATGTAATTTTCTCAAACAATTTTCTCTTCTGGAGAAGATCCACTAGGTGCCCCTTCCAAAAAGCGCCTGGACTCCTGACCCTTAAGTTTCCTCCTAGTTCTCTAACAATAGGCATACCAAGGGTGTGAAAGCCAAGGAGACCAATGCGGGGAGGGGGAGATAGCAAGGTCCTAGCAATTCACATTCTAGGATTCAATACCCAGGCATCCTTAGTCATCTCTTTCATCCAATCCCTTCTCTGAAGGGGAACATCACATACACTTTAGTACCCACATATCCCATTCCTAGCCTGTGCTAACTTACCTCTCTTAACTTCTCCCTGCTCATCTGAAGAAGGGAACCAGCAGCCATTTCACACAGCTGTGAGGGACTGAGAAGGCACAGAGCCACTGCCTGACACAAGGTAGGTGCTGCTGGCTTCCAGCACTCTACATTTCTGCCAGAGCTCAGGGTGCTTTCTCATTCTCACAGATGAATAAGCTGAGGTCTGAGAGAAGTGACTCACAGATGAGCACCCATGCTCCAATGACTCGCTCTATTACCCATTCCACCCCAAATGCATAATCGTGCCCCACCCCAGGGGGTGTTCAGAATCAGTTAAGTTCTTTAGGAGCGGGGCAAGCCTGCTTCTCGTATATGGAGGCTTCAGGGCCCACACCTGCCTCCCCTTTGGGACAAGAGGCAGTCCTACTGTGTCCCTCCCAGAGCAGACAGGATAAAGGGATCATGTCCTAAATCATGACTTGATATGACAAGCTGTTTGTCTTGTAACTCACTCCTGACCAGCCTAAATGAATCCTCTTCCTTCTGCTGGTTCCCTAAAGTGCTGTGCTATTATACCCATGCACCCCACCCAGAGAGACACAGTTTGGACAATATCAATACTGCCGCTTCTATGGCAGCCACAGTGTTTCGGGCCCCTGCTACATACCAAGCCCTGTGCCAACCATGTTGTGTAGGTTCATCTCATTTTACTCTACACACAGCCTCGTTTTCAGGAGAAGGAAGAATATTGAAGGATACTGAACAATTTGCCCTTGAAAATTGGTGGGCAGGAATTCAAACCTAAACCCTTCTCATCCTCTGAAACTCCCTCTCTCTAAGCCCAGGAAGAACAAAAGACAACTGGGTCCCTTCAAGTGACCACTTCCTGACAAACAGATCTGAGAATACTAATATCTTCACTCTTCCCAACAATGCTTCTTGACCCCTCCCCCGCATGCTAATGTACTGCATGGCTGAATCCAAACAGGGCCTCCCCTCTGCCAGGCCCAGCCACCTTCCCAGCATTAGCCAGACTCCTCCCCAGCCACAGGAACTACAGCACCAGTCATATTCAAGCAGTCCTTTATTTACAGTCGATCCCCATGTGGGTGGGGCCCTGTCTTCCCTCTTTCCTAGGTCTACACATAACTGGAATGTGCTGAGCTGAGTTCTGCCTCAGGAGTATAGAGTGGCAGGGGGCTGGGCACTGAGATGAGGAGGCCCCTCCCCTCCTGGTCAGGCTTCTACATGAGGTCCCTAAAGCCTGGGGGTTGGGAGCGAGCACCCACTCTCCTTGAAAGGGAAGACGCGCCCCTGAGGACTGTGCCTCTTCCTCACAGCTTACCACATCTCCCTGTGCTAACTCTGTGCTCCCCTAACTTCAGGTATCCACTTTACCCTCCAGCAGCCCTTGGCTAAACCAAGGGAGGTCCCTTGTCCCCATCCTCTTCCCATTCCAGCTGCCTTCCCTCCTGAGAGGCACCTGATGCCAGAAGAGATACATGCCAGGGCCATTGAGCTAGGAAGTTCACTTCCCACCGACCTTCCTCATTTCTATAGGTTCCTCTTTCTACATGTGGGCCTCACAGTGACCAGCTCTCAGAGGTACTGGGGATTCCTCTGCCTAAGGACAGAGATCCTTCCCCCACCTTCCATCTTAGCCAACCAGACTCTGCTGAACTGGCTACAGGAAGGGGACCACTGAGAAAGTCAATGGGGTCCTTTGCTTGCTGGAAACACATGGAGACTCTCAAGAACATGGCTATCCATAGACCAGACTCCACACAAACAGGAACTCAAGACACACACTAGTGAGTGGAAGACTTCTAGTGAACCTATCTCCCGGGACCCCCACAAGTGGGATACAACACAAAGTTTTTACTTAAACCAACATACCAGGAATTTTCCATACCCACCCTACAGATGGAGAAACCATAGAGAGTTCTAAACACCTTGCTCAAGATCACAGAGCTGGAAAATGACCCAGCAGGACTCTTACTTTCTTCTTGCAGTGTCCACTATGGCTAGTCCTACAATGTTCATCCATCTCCCTCTTCCAAAGGCAGCAGGTGACCAGAGACAGGTCTCTTCTCTTCCTTTGCCTCATTCTAAGCAAGGTACCTCTTCACAGTGCTTTTCCTTCCTTGCTCAACTGAAGCCCACTTCCTGCAGGAAGCCTTCTCTAGTTACCTTAGCTTGCTGCCAGTTCATAGCACTTCCTACTCTTTTAACATCTGGGGTTTGTCTCTCTGATGATGTGTCCTGCCTCCCCAACCAGAACCCTACCTCTCCACGCACCCCAACACTGAAAGCACCAGGAACTAACTAAGGAGAAACCTGTGAGCTCCTTGCCTCTCCATCATACAAAGGATCCTGCCAAAAAACCTGAACACCCCCCTCTACCTTTGGAGCATATGCTTTCTGGTGGCCACGCATCAATTTCCACCCAAGTAATTGCAGCCCATCACACATACATCATCCCCTATATTTGAAACTCTTTTGAGGTTGTCATGGGAACTGCCTTCTCCTTCATTCACTGATCAGACCTCACAATTAGCTTTGGCAGCGGAAGGCTTTGTCAATGGCAATCATCAGGAGGAGGAAGCAGAGGAGAAGGAAAAACAACAGAAGAAAGATGGTTTCCCTTGGAGGTCCAGCAGAACCAGACGCAGTGCCAATGTCCTGCTATACAAAGAGGCTGTCCCAAACCACTTGCTTCCCCGTGACAAGTCAGCTCACACACTTGAGTCCCTGGCAGGTGATGATGCTCCTCTTGTGCTCCATACACCCTCCTGCCAGTGGCTCTCAACCATCCTAATGCTGCAACCTTTTAATATAGGGTCACGTGGTGCTGACCCCCAACATAACACTTTTGTTGCTACTTCATAACAGTAATTGTGCTGCCATTATGGATCATAATGTAACTATCTTATATGCAGGGTTTCTGATGTGTGACCCTCCCAAAGGGTTGAGAACCACTGGTCTAGATGCTCAGGAGAAGGCAGTGTATTGGGTCTCATTAGGGTCAAATGCAACAGTCTTTTGGATCACCAACTCTCCCAGGACCCAATCAAATAGCAGGGAACTATATGATGACCCTATTGAAGCAGGGTGTGTGTGGAGTACCTCAGAAACCCAGGGTGGCTTGGAGGAAGACTTGCAAAAGGAATTATCAAAGACTTACCCTGCTTTAAGGATCTGTGAACACCATCAAGTGTTCCCGCCCACCTGCATCTTTGCACACCTCTGCCATTAGCTTCTTTTGAGCTGTGCTCCAGGAGCAGCAGAGTCAGGGGAGTCACAGCCCTCCTCAATTCTTCACAAGTTCTACACTCAATCCTACACTCAAAACTCTCAAGACCCAGTCCCTCCTTTCCCAGCTGGTCTACACGAGGCCCAAAGGTGACTAGGCTAGACTCTGTCCTCAGGGCACTCCTCCCTTCCAGCTTTATAACAGCCTTCTGGTAAGAAAATGTTTCCTTGATCTCATGAAGGACAAAGGTCACACTGTCACCCTCTACTCCTGGCTCAGGCTCAGTGCCTGGCCTGGCCCACACTAGTCCCAGAAGAAGCTGGATGGATGGAGCTAGCCACAGGGTAGAGCATACCACCTGACTCTGGAAACTGAGGCAGCACCAAAGAGGAGCTGTACTTCTCTAGGAACAGGGACATTGTAGGTCCTGGGACCCAGGGGATTCCAGAAGGTATGTGCCCTTCTTGCACTGGTGCTTGCTCTTTTCCTCCTGTTCCCTGACCCCACCCTACACCTCTCCTGATCTTCCCACCCCACCCTACTCCCAAGCCTCAAGCAAGAACCTATCCCTCTCTCTCCTAGGTGCCAGTATCATTCCTGGAATCTTTAGGGGAAATGAAGGGGCAGGTCAATAAAAGAATAAAGACAGCTGAGACCAGCCTAAGGTCTCTCCCACATGAATGACCCAGAAGTGGAGGTCCACAGTCCAGTACCTGGTCACCTGTTTTCAACTCAACTTCTCCTTGTGCCTCCTGAGGCTTCCTCGGACAATCAAGAGGGACAGTGGAGTAATAAGGACAGCCACAGATCCATCCTATTGTGAGGACCTGGGTTCACTGTGCTATCAGCAGTGGGAGGCATGCAATTTGTCCACTAATTCCCAGGGCTTAGCAGTGCTGGCACTCCCACAAGTCAGCCAGGTCAGCAATGCAAACAGAACAGAGCCATCTGAGAGCCCATCCCACCACATTACTTGAAGCAATCAAGCAACCCCCAGACTTGAGTTCACCTGAAAGGCAACTGATGATCCTACATGGAGCTGCTTTCCCAGCCTCCCATCTCCCGCCCCCGCCTCAGTCATTAGTGGAAACTCAGGCTGTCAACTTCTTATATAAGTGGTAGACAAGGCCACCAAAGTGTACACAGTCCAGGAGTGGCAGGAGCTTTGTCCCCACACAGATCACCAGGCAGAAGCCTGTAGCAACCCTAACAGATAAACAGACTCTTCCAGAACAGACAACTGGACCACAGGGAGCACACAAGGAAGATAAGGGTGTCTTATCCTCTAACATCCTCTTCCTGAGCTCTCCACTCTTCTTCCATAGGCAAAGAAGAGATGGTGCCTAGACACTGAGCGAGCCCCAGAAGAGTTTGTCAGCTCACCCTGCCACCACACTGCCTTCTGCAGGAGACAGCCTAAGGCAGAGGGATGACTCTGGGCTGGGATTGTGAACAAGTACGTGCAGCACAAGAAGTTAACTTGAACAAAGTTCCCTGAGGCTTTGATCAGGACTGGGTGGGAGGGTCCCGGTAGGGAGTCTCACCTTACTGGATCCCACTGCTGTTCTAAAGAAAAACATAGCCGTACCTTCAAGAATGATTTCTGGAGTAGGTTAGAATTCTGAAGAGCATTGTTCTATTCTATACCATGGCTATGATTCCCAACCTGAAACAGGCTATAGTGAGGGTGGATCTGGGGACCACACAGGGATGCCCAATGTCCAGCTCATAGCTCTGCCCAATAGCTCTTACATACTAGTAACTTCTTGAGGCAAGGTCTTAGTATATAGCTGAGGCTGGCCTGTATCTCATCTTGTAAGAGACTGGACTCCATAAAGAGTTAAGCCAACCTCCAGCTCAAGAGTCCTTTCTGCTTTGACCTCCCAAGTGCTGGGATTACAGGTATGAGCCACCACTCCCAGCTAAGAACATTCTTTATCTGCATTGTCCAACAGGAGCCATTAGCCACAAGTAGCTGAGTAATTAGAAGGTAGCTATTTTGACCACTCCTGACATTTTAATTTAAATAGCTATCCTGGGTTTATGGGACTCACATTGGATGGCTCAGATAAATCATGCTTTTAAACCCTGGAGTGGCCATGAATATTCTAGAGAATGTTCGGAAAAACCATCTATTTTCTCCCCAGAGAAGATCCTGTTGCACATTCAAGGGAAATTCAGCTGAACCTTCCAGAAAGCACAGACTTGACCTCAACCCAGATCTGAGACTAAGTCCAGTTATAGGATAAAGCCTAGTGCTGGGGTATAGCTCAGGCATAAAGCACTTACTTGTCTAACATGTTTGAGGTCTAATCCCCAGCACGATAAGAAAAATTAAGGAGCTAGGGAGGTGGCTCCATTTAGAAAAGTGCTTGCTGCACAAACATGAGGACCTGAGTTTTGATCCCCAGGACTTACAGCACCCACAAATAAATGAATAAATAAATAAATAATAAATAAATAAATAAATAAATAAATAAAAAAAAAGGGTTGGCCTGGAGAGATGGCTCAGTGGTTAAGAGCACTGGCTGCCCTTGCAAAGGACACAGGTTCAATTCTCAGCACCTACATGTCAGCTAACAACTATCTATAACTCTAGTTTCAGGGGAATCTGACACCATCCTATTCTGGCCTCCACAGGCACCGGGCTATCTGATGCACAGACATACATGCAAGTGAAACACCTATATACATAAATTATATATATTTAAAATGAGGTGGACTGCTCATGGTAGCAAGAGACAAAAAGGTTCTCTGAGTTTAAGGCCAGCTTAAACTACTAATGAATTCCAGGCCAGCCAGGACTGTTTAGTGAGATGCTGTCTCTAAAATAGAAGGTGGACATCAATTGCGGAAGACACTCAATACTGATCATTGGCCTCTGTGAGCACAATCACACATACACACACTTATACACACATTAAGTACAAAATGTGAGCAATAATGCTATGGCCCAGGATAGATATTTCTTCTGCAGGGAAGTTGTCTTAGGAATATGAATCTACACCTGATGATACACTTCCCACAGACCTGTAAGATCTCCTTCTCCCTCCCTGATAGCATATCACCAGGCAGCACCCAGCCTCCCTCCAGACACAATCAGGCACAGGAAACAGGGCACCCCTTAGGCTAGCCAACCAGTGTAAGAAAAACTGTAAACATATTCTTTTTTGCTACCAAGGCTTCAGTCAGCCTGCTTAGAACCTACCAACAGAAGGTCTGCGGCCGCCTCCGCAGGAAGGAACGGACTCCTCTTACACTCGTTTGTTCCTCTGCTCATTTCTAAGTGACTTGCCCCATTTCCTTTGATTGTCCTATATGTGACCACTGTGACAGATCTCAAGATAGGCTGACGAAATTCTTTACTGAGTCCCCGCTCTTTCCACCTGGTCAGGAAGCCAAGCCCTGCCGTGTGCAGCTCTTTTTTTAAAACAAGTCCAAGAGGGCTGGAGAAAGGGCTCAGGAGTTAGAAGCATTTGTCCTTATGAGGCCCCAGGTCCATTTCCTAGTACTCAGGTTATGGTTTGAAACCATCCATGACTCCAGTTCCAGGAGGATCCAATATCCTCCTCTGACCTCTGAGGGCACCAGGCATGCACATGATAAAGGAGGCAGAACACTCATGCACATAAGTTATTTTAAAAAGTGAAACAAGTCTAGGCCATTCCACTCAAGTCCCACTGACGTTGGCTGAGGCTGCTGCCCAGGCTGCTGCAGTCTCTTCAGCCCTTTGTCCTACCTCCCAACTTACAGCCACTTCCTCATCTGCCAATACCCACTCGTGATCTGCTGTACAACCTCAGATCCTTCAACCAGACCCAAGATTCCACAGACAGACTCCTCTCTCTGCTAACCACCATTCATGACCAGTGGGCCTATTACTTCCCACCTCAGGCTTTCCAGTAGAAAACATCTGAGAGCCTGCCTGGCTTTTTTCAGATCACATCCAGATACCTTAAACAGTACCACCCCAGACTCACTAGCCCAAGGAACTCCAAAGGAATGAGAACACAGAGGTAATCCTGGGTCGGGTTCTCCTTTCCTGGTTGGCAACTGGAATTCGGTGCTGGCTGTGAGTTATTTTGACCCCTTCCCCCGGCCCCACACCTTCTTCTCCGTGTCTCACAGTGTGGGAGATTTACTCTCCAAACTCTAATGGTTCTATAAACCACCTGGTTCTCTGGCTGAACTACAGCTTTGGGTTCAAAAGGTCTGGGATAAGACCAGAGATTCTGCATTCTCTGACAAGCTCTAGAAAATACTGCAGGTCAGCTGTATGGCAAGGTAGAAGTAAGACTAAACCTCTCTGTGTCCTGCGACTCAGGTGAGAGCTGTGCCTCTTGTCTGCAGCAGAGTGTCTCCACCCTGCACAGCAGATTCTCCCTTCAAGAACCTCAAGCCAGTCAACTCTGCTCTAGGTCAGTTAGGTCAAAATTCCTGGCAGGTGGGAACCCAAGCCCTAGGAGTTTAAATTTTCCCCACATGATCCCAGTGTGGAGCCCCTGATCCACACTGGATGATGGAACAGGGCAGTAAAGCTCAGATCTGTCCAAGAAGTTCCAAGAATCTATCATTTCTCTGCAGAAATCTGGATCTTAGCTTGTCTAGGCTGCTTACTAAAGAACCACAGGCATTCCCGTAGCCCATTGCTAGCCTTTCTAAAGTCTCACTTCTCTCAAATAACATCACCTGTCAATAAGCTGTTCTAGAACTATCAAAAATTAACTATTATATTTACAATTTGCAAAACACAGAAAAACTGAACTTCTTGCCAGCTCTAACCTGCACTTCGGTCATTTAACACCATAATTCTGTAAAGACTAATGACTTGGAGTGCTCACTCAGTAAAATATTCAGTAGGGAGCAAATGGCAGGTGGTGACTGGCTCTCCTTCCCCTAGTGTAAACCCCCTAATACATACACAGGGACCCAGTGGCTGCTTTTCCTGCCTCTAGTTATGCTCCCCAAGTTGGAGGCCTCCTTCACTTCCTCCTCCTTGCTCTACAGAGAACCTGCTGTCATAAGCATTTCCTACTAGGCAGTATATTCTGGCTACTAGCCTCCTGGTGTGCCTGGGAAGGCTCAAACTGCTCCTGAACCTTCAGTGTCACAAACCCCCAGAGGGCACAACCCTGACCATCTGTACACTTGACAGTAACGTGGCATCATACAAATGGCTCAGGTAGGTTTCCCCTTCACTACTCTTATCACATTTCCTTTTTTTAAAAACAAAACAAACACATACACATACACACACACACACACACACACACACACACACACACCACTCCTTTCCCTCCACTGGCTGTCCTTATTGAGTCTGTGGCTATGGGGTCAAAAACAGCATCTCAGTGACTTTCCAGCCTTCTTGCCCAGCCTTTCTCAGGCCTTGAACATCTGGGTGGCTTTGTTTGTAAAGAATCTCATCACCTAGCTTACTCCAGCTGTTCTCCCTTTGCTGAATACCCTCCTGGGGAAGCTGGAAGTCCCAAGTAGCTTAGCAAGAACCCATCATGTTTCTGACATTATTGAAAGACCCACCTTGGCCTGGAGAGCTTCAAGTATCTTGTCTGAAAGCTGAGGCAGATGCACGTGGCTGATGGCTAACAAGGACCCTCTAACCACATACCATTTGTCCTCTGTGGTCCGTACAGTTCTTCAGCTTCCAACCTAACATATGTATTTTTGTATACAGATTCGCTTCTACTTACTCAGGACTTTACTTCCCTCGTCCATGCCCAAGACCATGGATGGCACCTTGTTCCTGGGGTGTAGACATCCCTCCTTCCTGCATCTGGATGCAGAGTCCTGCTCTACAGTTGTTCTTTTAGCAAGCCAGGGGATGTCTCAAGATAAACATTTAATCTGTATTTACAGGCTTACAATTCAGTCAGACTAATGTATAGCTAATATGTGAAGTTTAATTCTGCTACTGTGCACTGGCTACTTACTGAGTGTGCCGGATATGATGCATTTTTCTATCTTACATTTTATCCTTATAACATTGAGATTACCCTCATCTCAGGACTGAGAAAACCAATGCCAGAGGGTTTTACTATGTCACCTTACAGTGTCTCACACTCAAAGTCTACTAAAGAAGCCTGCCTTTATTATTCAAGTGAAAAGAATATACATCAAACAAACCCAGACACCAGCCTAGGCTCTGAATTTTTTCTGGAACTAGAAATGAAGACCACAGTAGAGGTACAAACTCCTTCAGATGTTTTACACCTACTGCCAACCCAGAGAGGCAACCACCTGCTCCTGAGAATCCATCTTTAATCTTCAAATTCTAAACTACTGAGTCCAAGGATTCTGGCACACCCTTCCCAAAGCCCATGGTGGGGGGGGGGGGGGACCAAGTAGAGAAGAAAACCACAGGAGCAGCTCTCCCACCCATGCCCATGCCCATGCCCATGTCCATGCCCACGGCCCTTACAGGATAGTACCAAGCAGCTGCCTGCAGACAGTGTAAAAGAAACCCCACAGGCAGCTGGGAGAGTTGAGTCAGGATGGAGTTAAGGAAGGATGTCCAGAGATCTAGGAACCCCGAGGAGTACAGATAAAAGCAGATGGTAAGACCTCTGAGGCTCTGGGGAGGGAGTGTCCCACCATACCTGAGGAGTCAGGCCAAAAGAAAAGAAAAAAAAAAAAGACCTCATCAGTCCTGGGACACATTTGGTCCGCTAAGCACTTCGAAGATCTAATGATTAAGGTCACTGCGGTCCCCTGGGGCTGCTAAACACTTTGCTGAGGCAGAGTCTGTCAGGCGCGTCTCAGCCCTTGAATGTGCCAGAGACAAGCCCATTAGACAGAGTGTCCTGCAGATAGCTGTTCTCAGGCTTCCTAGCCTTTAGGAGGCGTTTTTCTTCTGCTTTGTTTTCCCAAAGGAGAGTTATTAGTTACCTCCTTTTTTATTTGTTTTTAAACCAAGCCAAAAAGAAAAAAGAAGAAAAGAAAAGAAAAGAAAAAGTTCTTCAAAGTTTAGCTATCAATGAGGAAGTACCCACGCTTTAGACCACTGCTCTTTTAAAACAAAGTCAGTGGCACCACCAAGATGGTGGCTGAATATGCCAGCTGCAAAGCCTGAGGACCCAAGTTTGATCCTCAGAACACACACGGCAGAAGGAAGAGAACTGACTCTGTTGCCATCCTCCGACCTCCACAGAGGCACTATGGTGCAGAAACACACACAAATAAGCAAAATAGTTGGCCTTAAGAAAAAACTCTTTCCATTGTCCCCACTACATTATTTCTCCAGAAACCAGGGTCAAGCTCTGGTCCACAAACCTACACATAGGTCCTGCATCCTCACGGGGTGTCCAGCTACATTTTTTACCTGACCTAGCGTGAGGGACCATAGTGAGGTCTGCCTGGTGCACAGACTTCTCAGGGCGGTCTCTAAGCCTCAGTCAACTCGGGTCCACAGTGTCTTTACCATGACCACTGGGCAATCTGGCCAGCAGCTTTCACAAGAGGATAGAGGTCCTGGCCTCATTCCTGGCCCTTTTAATTCAGGTATATCCCATTGTTGCCAAAACAGGCGCTTAGCGCCATCCACAAGTGTCACCAAGAATATCTAGCCCATAGGGTTTGGCATCTTCACCCTTCACACCTCTATTGGAGGAGTGGAGAGAGATTCAGGATGGAAAAAGGAAGCGCACATTAGGAAGTTGTGCAACACACACTGGGCTGTTCTCACGACCAAACACCAGCTCTTATATCTAGCTCACCCTCTAAGAAATAAATGACTTGCAGGGCATAAGTGAGCATCATAACTCTGCCCAACACCAGTAGCATAGATGGGCTGGACACTATTGCCCCAAGGCGGGTGGGGGCTGGGGGTGGGGTGGGACGTGTGACGCAGATGTCTGCTTTGGCTGGTAAAGGTAACTAGGGAACTTGTGGTACATACAAGCGGACAAAGAGAGTAAAAAGGGACAGAAACCCCTGGCAGAATCTGCTTCCCTGCCTGCCCTGTGCTTGGACCCTTCTTCCTAGGCAAAACACCGACCAGCTGGAGGCAGAACTCCACACTCAGCATCAGGGAAGTTAGTCCCAAGTGCTCGTGGCACACCCTGCACGACCGCAGGTGACTTCATGCTCAGAGCACAGCAGCTCCTGGTCCAGCTGAGGGGGCTTTGAAGGCCATCAAAGACAGCTCTATTTCCCCCAAGAGAAGACAGGCCCCCGGGGGCAGAATAGTGTAGACTCTTGGACAAATTAGTGGCGGTGCTGGGAGCCCTGCAGGCGGCAGGCCTCTGTCTCTGTCCAGCACCGGTTCCGCTGCATGGAGCAACTTCAGCCTCTACGCGCTCCACTCCGCCTAAAACCTGCTCTATTGGCTGGTCCCAACTTTCACCAACTCTCTGCTGTCACAGCCGCCACCAACCTTGTGTGGACTGCTCACCTCTATAGTAGGAAAGAAAAAGCCCAATACAGGGTCACTGCCCCTCCACTCCTTCCCCCAACCCCACATCTCCAGTCTTTCTTGCCTCCTCTACCATGAATGCAGAGAGTTCTCCCTGACATGACAATACTTCAAAAGCACGTCATTGAGTCATAAATTGGTATCTAGTGCCTATTACCCACCAAAATACTACTATACCAATGCTTCTGTGGCCTCAGCAAGTATTCCACACCATTGAGAACCCCAATCACGTATCTATCGTTAAATTCCTTGTTTAAGCAAAAACAGGAACCCAAGGAAAGGCTCCTACCCCACCATCCCACCCCACCATCCGGACAGTAAAGAGCCAAGCCAGTCACTCCGGAGTTTTCGCTCTAAGTGCATCCACCTCAGTGTCCAGTGCCTCGCTGCTACTGCAGCCGCCCACACATCAGTCACCTTACAATCCACCTCAGGCTTCCAGTGGGAAGACAAACTTTTAAAGCTCAAGCTAGACATCCCTGTCCTGTATCAATTGTAACCATCCAAGGTGAGAACATTGACTCCGCACACTGCATGGACCGAATCACTCTCATACAAACCGTCTTGAAAAGGAACCCTCTCTGGGCTTCCAACAGCAGGCTGTGCTCCAAAGGAGACCAAGTGACCAAGAATGGGAGGACTGGCTTAACCCGATGAGTCTTTTTTAACCAGCCCCTCTCGGATGACAACGGCCTCGAGCAAGGGATGAAGAGCCTAGCAGAGGCCCACTTACCTCCTTAAGGAGCCCCGCTTTTTTCTTCAGCACCTCACACTTTCGGAGTTTGCAGATCTGGTGTGTGCGACGATTGGTGCAGCTGGTACAAGACCCACAGTTTTCCAGCCGGCGGCAAGGATCGCAGGTCCCACACCGTTTCCTTTTCTTTCGCCCATCTCCACCCCCTCGCAGTTGGGTCTCACTCCCAGCCACAGGAAGCCCGGGCCCCTGGAAGCCCCCTACCATCACCTGGCCCTGCGGGAAATCATAAAGTCCTGACAGGTCCGGTTGGACCGCCAAGGGCACCTGAAACTGGCTCATGATGCTGCCGTTGCCAGGGAAGGGGGCATAGGTGCCAGGTTAAACTACTGTCCAGTCTCCTGCTGCCTGCAAACAGGTCCTTCTCTCCTAAACAAGTCTACAAGAGTGAAGGCAAGGAGCTTCCGCCTCTTGGATGGGATGGGATGGGTGCCTCTTCTTAACCCTCTTCACCTCCTCTGCAGCCGGTTCCCAGGGCTCCTTCCAGGACCAGTCTCCCACCTGCAGGGCCCCAGGATCTGGGGCAAGACAGTGGCGGCGGCAGCCCCCAGGGAGGATTTCATCTTGGCTGGGTGGGTTCTTCACCCTCACCCACCCGGGGCTCAGGCATGAGGTGAGCCAATGGGTGTGTGGTGGGGCAGATTAGGGTGAGGAGTTTCCTCCTGACACTTCTCCCTCCCTGGGTCAGGATGATGGAGAAGGCTACGCTGCCTGAGAGGGGAAAAAGACACAGAAAGAGGAAGCGCATCACTCAGTGCTCGGGGACAACTTTCACGTGTTATCTCTTCCTGCTTCTGGGAAGAGAGAAAATGGGGGAAGCCAGGGTCTGAGTCAAACGAAATCCTCCTTAGAACCTCAGAGGGAGGTACAGGGGACCTCCATGGGGGAGGGGGGTGAGGGTGTACAAGGCATTCAAGGGGATGAGGGGGTGCTCAAGGTGGAATTTCTGAGAAAGTTGCTCTGTACACACACACACACACACACACCACACACACACATCTACTGGCTAGTGAGTTTCACTAAAATCCACACGCAGCCCCTCACTGGGGGCCGCAGGACCTTCCCCGAGGGAACAGAGCTTGCAAAATAAAAGTTTGCAGAGGCTCGCTCATTGGAACGGACGGCGCCCCGGGCGGCCTAGAGGTGGGGGGCGCGCCCATGGGGAGTCCCGCGCCGGCTACCTCGCAGCGCCCCACAAGCCGGAGCCCCACGGGCCACAGAGAAGGGTGACCCGCGCCACCAAGGGGTGCGGGGAGGGGGCGCGCTGGGGCACAGGCCAGGCTGCGCGCGCCGCCACTGCCGCCGCCGCCGCCGCTCCGGCTCCTTTGTTCTGGGGCCTCGGCTGCTCCGCTCCCGCTGCACCGCAGCCCCCGCCCCGCCACCCCCACCCGGCCGCCCGGCACGGCCACCGGGAGCTCCTCGCCGGGTCGCTGGCTACCCGGCTGCGCCCCACCACCGCCTTGCCACGGTCCCCGGGCCGCCCCTCCCCCCACGCGCTGCCCCTCCCCCCACCGCGGGGCCGGAAAGCCACCGGCTGCACCGACCTGCCCGCCGCCTCCGGGGCGGAGCGCACAAAGGGGCAAAGTTTCCCAGCCTGCCGCTGCCACCGCCGCCACCGCCGCCACCGCCACCGCCACCGCCACGGCCCGAGGTGTGCGCCTCCGGGAGCGGGAGCGCCCAGCCCTGCCAAGCTCGCTGCGCGCGCGGAGTGGCCCCCCCCACCCCGCCCCAGCCCTGGCCGAGCAAGGGGACGGCGCAGGAGGAAGGAAGCAGCAGCAGCAGCAGCGGCGGCGGTGGCGGCCGCGGCGGCGGCGGCGGCAGCAGCAGCAGGAGCAATG
This sequence comes from Montemys delectorum, assembly GCA_019843815.1. NCBI lineage: Eukaryota > Metazoa > Chordata > Mammalia > Rodentia > Muridae > Montemys > Montemys delectorum. The sequence continues at coordinate 15,209 of JADRCD010198309.1, read as the reverse complement.
AAGGCGGCCGCGGGACTCCCCGCCCCCCGCGCGCCGCGGCACGTGCTCGCCCGGGGACTCCCCCGCCCGGGAGGGCGCGCACGTGCGGTCCCGCCGAGGCTGGCCGCTAGGCCCGGGACCGCGCAAGAGCGGAGTTCCCGGGGAGGGAGCGAGGCGCGCGCGGGCCGCCCGGGGTTTTGCACCTGCAGCGCCTCCCCAGGCCTCTCGGAGGGGCCCCTCCTGAGACGCGGCTGTCCCCCGCGGGCTGGCCCTTCCCTGCCCTCCGGCGGGGCCCGCAGCCCGAGCTGTCCGGGAGGGGCGGGGCGGGGCGCGGACCTCCCCAGCTAGGCCCTCGGCCCAGCCGCCTGGGTGTCCCCACTTCCTGCCACTCCCTGCGTGCTCGGGACGGCCCCACGCTGGCCCGGCTGCCCCGGAGCCTGACCGACCCCCTTTCTCCTCCTCGGCTGCCTCTCTCAGGCCGAGGCAGGACAATGGGGGAGGCGGGGGGACATCGCGCGTTTCCGTACCGAGTCCGCCGGAGCGGCAAGAAGTGGGTGCCCGAGGGCAGAGACCGAGCGCCCGCTGCATGGCATCCGCACGAGGGTCACAGCCGAGCGCCCTGCCCCGGCCGACCCCAGGGCTTTGCCATCGCCAGCCTCCCCCTCCCCGGCGCTGCTCTCGGGCTCTTTAGCATCTAAAACAAAGACTAATCCGAGACCCCCGCCCTGCCTCCCAGAGGAGAGGGAAGGGGCGCGTCGCGGAGAGGAACCCAGGCAGATTCGGAATGGGCTCAGTCTCCGAGGACCCAAGTCCTCACCGAGGCCTAAATATCGCAGACACTTTGAAAAGTCACCCGGGGCTGTGTTCTAGGCAGGGGGTAAGGAACAAGACACAAGAGTATTTCCAACTTGCCAAACTGTCCATTTCTCTGGGCTGATTCTCCCCCACCCCTCACCTGTTGTCACTGGCCAAGTTGAAATTCCAGGTTAGATTAATCCAGCTCCACCCATCTGGTCTGACTGCCAGGCTAATGCCCACAGCTGCCTTCCACCTACCGGGGTTGCTGTGGAGAAGGGTAGGTCTGTACCCTCCCTACACAAGGGCAAGTCCTGGCAGAAACAGACACAGGGTGAACTAGCCCGACCAGTTTGGGCGGTGCTCACCCAGGCAGGTACCTGGCAGGCTTCCTCATCCACTGAACCTAACATGTCAGCCAGAACTGGAAAAAGAGCATTTGGCCGACTGTGCGTGTGTGCGTGTGTGTGTGTGTGTGTGTGTGTGTGTGTGTGTGTTGCGGGAGGTAGAGGGGTTAACTGATCTCAAGCAGCGCTCGCTGTCCAGAAAGCTGTAGGCAGTTAGCTGAAGCGGCCGTAGTTGTCTGGGACTTCTCTCTGGCACGCCTGATATTTGACAACCTGTTCCACAGTCCAGCTTGTCAGCTGAGTGGGTGGCAAACACGGCTACAGCACCTACTTCCTACCACGGCCGGCCTTTGGAAGTACCCAGGAGTTTCTGCTCAGGGAAGCTAAGAGTAGAAACGACAATATTGGAGAAGTTGTGGACTTAGCACACATAATGCACTCACATACACACACACACACACACACACTAAAAAATAAGTGAATGATTAAAAATGTTTAATGTCTCTTAAGTGGTTACACCCCTGCAGAGAATGCAATTTACCATCCTCCTTTTGCTGGCCTATTATTTGACAGATGGGCTGGAGGTGAGGTGAAGAAAATAACTTAGGCATTAGAGAAGTCTGCCTTCCAGACCTGCCTCTAGCACTGGCAACCTTGAACAAGGTACACACCATCTCGAAAGAGCATCCAAATAAAGTACTTGCTATCGGTGTCACTGAGTGACAAATGATTCTTATTGTTAACAATAGAACCGCTTGGTGAGCTAAGTATTGTCATTAGGCCAGTTGGTTACCACCTTGTGGACTCAGAAGCAGAACAGAGGAACTTGCGACTTGCCTGGGTAATTGACGGCAACAATGAACCAATTTATCCTGCACCTTTCATGAACCTCTCTGGCCCAGGTAACCTGATGGGATGCTGGTGTGTGCTGTTCACTAGGATAGACTACAGGGATGCCTATGGCCAACCATGTGGAGTGAGCAGTGGAGGCCAGGCTACCCAGTTCATAAGCAGGGGTCAGGGTGTGAGAGGAAAGAGGTGTCAGAATGAGCCTTGGGGCACATCAGCTCAAGAGCAACCAGGCCGGGTGACATAAATTGAGCCACTCAAAAGAAAAGGAGCAAGGCCTGGCAAGAGAACTCCTCCCTGGCAAGCTTTCCCAGTCACTTTTCTCTCTGGAACTTCACATCTTGAGTCTGTTGCTTCGTCCCTGCTACCCGGTTTCAAGAATTCCTTCCCTGAGAAATAAAAGCTTACGTCTTCCCCTTAAGGTTCCAACAACGCACCAAAGCACAGTTCGCCAAGGCTTGACCCTGGGAACTTACGAAAGTACTGGACTCACTTACAAAATACTGTTGAGGGGTTACTGGCAGGAACATGAGCGACCCCAAAGCAGCAGCTGCACTTCACCCAACAGGAATGATGATGTCATTCCCTTCTGTTAACTTTACCAGCTTATATTCTCTAGCATCTCCCATCTGTAATTAGGGCAGACTTGACTACAAATGGCTGGGAGGAGGGGCTTGAAGCTCAGGTGAGTAACCAATAACCCCCCACCCCCAGCTTCTATGAAGAACTGTCAACAGCTGGATCATGATGGTCTCTTACAAGCAAGTGCAATTCATCTGATGCAAATGGTCATTTTTTACTCTTCAGAACTGAGTTCAACAACATACCACTTCTATCCGTGAAATTCAGGTCTGGGCATAAATGCCAATTCTCCCAAGAAGGTTCCAGTAACTCAGATGCCAGGGTTCCTCCTACTTCACCCACACTCCATCCAGAGAACAGTAATCAGTGTTATAACTGTGCATATTTCCTTTCTAGACACCAGACCAGCTCTGAAGGGCCAGGACCACACTGTTCTTTCTCCTCTGTCACCTCAGACCTAACACCACCAGATCAGCATGTGTGGAAGAAACAGGTCAACCAATGAAGTACCCCAGAAACATTAAGGCTTCCAAGTTTCTACCCTAACTAGTGTCCAACCTGCCCAAATCCTTCAGGGGCACCTCAAATGAAGTCCAGGTTTTCAGGTCTCTGCCTTAGGGTTTCCAGCCTTCTGTGCTGTGGCTTTATTCCCATGTTGCTCTGGCTGGGTGAGCATCTGAAGAAGATGATGAGCAGGAATCAAAGTTGTGTGCAGGGCTCTTTGACAGCTGCAGACCATGAGCTGCACCATCCTTGTCTTCTGGGAACGTTGAAAAGTTATGCTCCAGTTCACCCTAATCTATTCCACTGGAAATTCTTATTCTTCTTCTTCTTCTTCTTCTTCTTCTTCTTCTTCTTCTTCTTCTTCTTCTTCTTCTTCTT
>JADRCD010198309.1:0-11765 GCA_019843815.1 Montemys delectorum | reverse complement strand
TTCTTCTTCTTCTTCTTCTTCTTCTTCTTCTTCTTCTTCTTCTTCTTTTCCCTTGGTTTTTCAAGAAAGGGTTTCTCTATAGCCCTGGCTCTCCTGGAACTCACTCTGTAGACCAGGCTGGCCTTGAACTCAGAAATCCGCCTGCCTCTGCCTCCCAAGTGCTGTGATTAAAGGTGTGTGCCGGGGCTGGCAAGATGGCTCAGCGGTTAAGAGCACTGACTGCTCTTCCGAAGGTCCTGAGTTTGGATCCCAGCAACCACTTGGTGGTTCATAACCACCTGTGATGGGATCTGACACCCTCTTCTGGTGCATCTGATGGCAGTTACAGTGAATTACACTGGAGCAAGCAGGCTGGAACGAGTGGGGCCAGCAAATGTCCTAAGTTCAATTCCCAACAGTCACACACATGATGGCTCATGGCCATCTGTACAGCTACAGTGTACTCATACACATAAAATAAATAAAATAAATCTTTAGCCGGGCAGGTGGATTTCTGAGTTCAAGGCCAGCCTGGTCTACAGAGTGAGTTCCAGGACAGCCACAGCCAGTGCTACACAGAGAAACCCTGTCTCGAAAAACCAAAAATAAATAAATAAATAAATAAAATCTTTAAAGGTGTGTGTCACCAATGCCAGGCCCCAGCAATCTTTAAAAGATTGTTAAACAAACCCTTCCACTTGTCAAGTTTTTAAAAAATATGCATTTACTTATTGTGTGTGTTATATGTATAGGCACACACATACCATTCTCTGCTTCTACCTGGTGAGTCCTGGGCATTGAACTCTGGTCATCAGGTTTAGTGGCAAGCACCCTTAACCACTGAGCCATATTGACAGCCTCACTGATGACAAAGTTAAGCAATGGACTAGAGGAAGCAGCTGGGAAGCAAGTTTAACACCTCCTCAGGGTCCGGCCTTGAGGTGCTTAGGAGAGAGTATCCAGTTCTGCCCTTTGTGAGCTGGCCCGGCTGGCCCTCCCTCCTCACGTGAGGGTGGAGTCGCCTGTAGGAAAGAGTGCTCCAATCCTGCTGCAGCTGCCAGGCAGGCTGGACCTGGGCAGGAGAAGAAGCCTTCAGGCCTAGAGGATGCTAGGCTGACTTCTGGGTGTGGGCTAATGAGGAATTGAAGTTGATGTTGACTTAGGATCCCAGCAGAAGGGATGGACAGGCACCATAACGGGATGTGTGCGCTTCTGTATCTTGATCAAGAAGTGATGGGGGCGGGGGGACACATGGCTCAGTGGGAAAAGGCACCTGATGTGCAAGCCTGGTGACCTGAGTTTGATTCCCAGAATTCCCAGGAAGGAGGAAGGAGGCAAGTGACTTCACGGGGTAGTCCTCTGTGCACCTGCCATGCGTGCCCCCGATAGAATGAAACTGTAAAACTTAAAAAAGAGACCATTGGGAACTGCTCAGTGAAGCAGTACTGCTGGGCTTGCTGAACCTGCAAATGCCTAAGGTGGCTAGTCTCGGAGGAGGCTCCCTCACCTCCCTCGTCTACAGTCAGGTGATGTGTCTGATTTGGTGAACATAGCTTTTGATACAGGCCCTGGGCTTGCTTCCTTTTCAAGATTGAACACGTTGAGAAGTTTACTTCATCTTGGATTTACTTCTTTGGTCATGTATTTGGTTTTGGGGATGTGACTGGTCATGTGTTTAGTTTTAGGGGTATGTCTGGTCACCTATTTCATTTTAGGGGTGTGTTTGGTCATGTATTCGGTTTTGGTGGTGTGTTTTTTGTTTTGTTTTGCTTTCTTTTGAAAGATTTGCTAATTTTTATGAGTATTTTACCTGCATGTAAGTATGTGCACTGTGTGCATGTCTTGGAGCTGGAGTCACAGACAATTGTGAGCCACCTTGTAGGTGCCGAGAATCAAACCCTGATCCTCTGCAGGAGCAGCAAATGTCTTACCTGCTGAGCCACCTCTCCAGCCCTTGCTCATGTATTTGTTAAAACAAAACCCTCTAATCAGCATTTGGTATTTGCACAGAGCTTTCCCATTTCAGACCACCCCACACAGATTTGCTCAGTGTGTAGATGGAACCCACAGAAATTGTGAAAATGGTACTTTCCTTTTGGCACAGCGTGGTACTTTTTATTGTTTTGGAGATAAAGTTTCTGGGGCTTAAAGGAGTAATGGGTCCAAAGTCATTTGGTTACAGAGTAATTGGACGTGCTCTATAAGCTGACTCCAACTAATCACACTATGACTGACGTGGCACCTCAAATGGTTCTTGAAGAAAGGTGAATTCACTGGTCCATTTTGTGGAGTCATGGGATATGTGTGAGGTTCACTGGTAGGATTAATGGATCATGGGTATGTGTGAAGTTTTAGACTATGCTTTTCCTTTGTGGGTTTATTTTACAAAAAAAAGATTTACCTATTTTTATTTTATGTGTATGTATAAATGCCTCCAGGCATATATGTGCCTGGTGCTTGAGGAAGTTAGAGGAGGGCATCAGATGCCCCAGAGCTGGAGTTCCAGGAAGTTGTGGATCACACTGTGGATGCTGGGAACCAAACACAGGTCCTGTGCAAGAGCAGCCTGTGCTCTTAACCACTGAGCCATCTCCCCAACCCCAGCCTTTGTGTTTTATAGCAAGTTTTGTGACTACAGTTTGAATTTGACTTGACTAGAACAGACTCAGCAGGATAGGGGCTCTTCTTGACTCAGGAACCCAGGCTGACAAACGCTTAACCTGGAGAAAGACTTGGATGCCTCCAAGTTTGATTGACAGAATCAGTTATGTTGCTAGTTGGGGTCAGTTATATGATGCTACAGTAGCAAACAGCCCCTGGAGTTCAGTGATGTTACATGACAAAGATATGTTCGTAGGAGGATAAGTACAGAGATAAGATGTCTCTGTAGGTACTGTGCCTACTGCTCAGCATGGGGACCTGACTTTGGGTGCCCAGCAAAAAGGCTACACACCCAGAACCCCAGCCCTGGGGACAGCAAAGACAGGACAATAAGCCCAGTGAGTTCTAAATGCAGTGAGAGGCCCTGCCTCAAAAGATAAGGTGAATGGGCTGGAGAGATGGCTTAGCAGTTAAGACACTTGCTGCTCTTGTAGCTCTTGCAGAGGACCAAAGTTCAGTTCCCAGTACCCATGCCCAGGCTGCTCACAACTACTTGTGGTTTATTCATTTGTTTGTTCATTTGTTTTGTTTAGTTTTTGGTTTGTTTTAGACAGGGTTTCTCTGTGTAGCCTCAGCTGTCCTAGGACTCGTCCAGGCTGGCCTAGAACTCAGAGATTCACCTGCACCAGCATAGTGAGTGATAGGATTAAAGGCACACATCACCACTGCCTGGCTGTTCACAGCTACTGGTAACTCCAGCCCCAGGGATCCTCTTCTGGCCTCCAGAGACACCTGCCCACACACACCCTCCCCCAAATATACATAATTTTAAAAAATAACTAAGGTAGAGAATGATAGATGAAAGCATCTGATGCCCATCTCTAGCCTCCACATAAACATCCAACACACACACACACACACACACACACACACACACACACACACACACATTGTTTGGGCCAGTGAGTGAGACAGCTCCATGGATAAAGGAACTTGCTGCCAAACCTGATGATCTGAGTTTGATTCCCAGGTCCCAGATAGTGGAAGGAGAGAACAAACTTTCAAAAGTTATTCTCTGACTTCCACAAGTGCTATGGCATGTACACACACACACTTACACACACACACACACACACACACACACACACACTCACACACATACCAAAAAAAAAATCAAGATATGTTACTTTTTCAAAAGTTTTTTACAGGGGCTAGTGAGATGGCTCAGCAGGTAAGAGCACTGACTGCTCTTCCGAAGGTCCTGAGTTCAAATCCCAGCAACCACATGGTGGCTCACAACCACCTGTAATGAGATCAGATGCCTTCTTCTGGTGCATTTGAAGACAGCTACAGTATATGTATGTAATAATAATAAAAAAGTTACTTTTAAAAAAAGTTTTTTATAGTTTAATCACAGAACATGTACATTGTAGGAGGAGCCTTGTTTCCACTATCACCAGTGGCCCATGCTGCTGGAAGTGGACACATCTTTCTTTACCCTGGAACACGGGTGTGGGGCAATGGAGCACTGACCCTTAAATTTACCTCAAAGTAACAGCCATCACTTCTGCCTTCATTGACTGTACTGGCTGGTTTTGTGTATCAACTTGACACAGGCTGGAGTTATCACAGAGAAGGGCGCTTCAGTTGGGGAAGTGCTTCCATGAGATCCAGCTGTGGGGCATTTTCTCAATTAGTGATCAAGGGGGTAGGGCCCCTTGTAGCTGGTGCCATCCCTGGGCTGGAAGTCTTGGGTTCTATAAGAGAGCAGGCTGAGCAAGCCAGGAGAAGCAAGCCAGTAAGGAACATCCCTCCATGGCCTCTGCATCAGCTCCTGCTTCCTGACCTGCTTGAGTTCCAGTCCTGACTTCCTCTGGTGATGAACAGCAGTGTGGAAGTATAAGCTCAATAAACCCTTTCCTCCCCAACTTCCTTCTTGGTCATGATGTTTGTACAGGAATAGAAACCCTGACTAAGACACTGACCAATGCAGATTCCGGCAGGAAGGACAGTAAGTACACTCTTGCTGTATGCCTGAAGGGGTGGACATTTATTTGGTTAATGGCATTGGTAGCTGATGCACAGGGATGTGTGAGGAGTGTGTTCCTGTGATTCATCCTGATCCTTTTGAGGACAATGCTCCCTCCTTCCTGGGGATGCATAACTGACATGCCCATTCTAATGGACGGTCATTCCTTTTACTAGACCAGCCCCAGAGATTTGGACCACTGGGAAAGATGGTGGAAGATGTGAGTGGCCACAGGGCAAGCTGAACAGATATCAACCTGTGGACAGAGAATACAGCAAAGAAAACGGCTCAGGGTGTATGAGACACCAGGGGCTTGCCTGCTGAAACCTCCAAACAATATGGCTTTGGCAGAGGCATTTCCTGCCTTGGACAAGTCCTGAGACCAGATCTGAGCACACCAGTCTCATCACAGGAGTGCCTGCCTTACCCACTGGGCTGTAGGTAGGACCACACCCTAGCAAGTTGCTGGCTTCTGGCTGTCGCTGCCTTAGCGTAGGATGCCAGGATAGAAGCAGAGTGGTCTCTTTAAAGGCTGTAGCAGAAATCTATGTTAGAAAAAAGAGAGTCGTGGAGCAGAGGGTGGAAAGAAATAAGGTTTAAAGAATGGAGAAAATCCATAGCACAGAGGCTGACTGGTCAAAGGGGCAGGAGCCCAGAGGAGGAGCCAGGCAGACTGGATAGAGACGTGGCCACACACAGGTTCAGGAAGGAACGGGTACAGGTAGGGTCACACCTATACAGGGAGAGCAAACTGGCTGGATCAGGAGCTAGGAGCTGCTTCTGGGTAAACATTAATGTTGAACCCTCCAACAAGGTCTGAATTTTTCTGTTTGGTTTGTTGTTGTTTTTGAGACCGGGTCTCTTGTACCTCAGGCTGACCTTAACCTTGCTATGTTACTGTGGATGACTTTGAACTTTTGATCCACCTACCTCCATGCATGCATTTTGAAAGAAACTTACAAAAGAAAGAAAGGAGGAAAGAGAGAAAGAAAGGAGGAAAGGGAGAAGGAAGGAGGGAAGGAAGGAAGGAGGGAAGGAAGGAAGGAAGGAAGGAAGGAAGGAAGGAAGGAAGGAAGGAGAAAGAGAGAGAAAGGGGGGGGAGGGAGAAAGGGAAGAAGTGTGCCTGGTAGGGAAATTCAGCTAGACAATACGGTCCCACACTGTTAATCCCAGCATTTGGAAGGCAGAAGCAGGAGGATCTCTGTGAATTTAAGGACAGTCTGATTTACAGAGAGTCCCAGCATAGTGAAGGTTGGCTACACAGAGAGACCCTGTCTCAAAAAACAAAAACAAAAAAGCAAAACAAAGCAAAACTTTAAGAGAAGGTGAAATTCTTAACTAGATATCCTAGGTCTTTATTGGGTACAGTAAAAAGGATTTTAAGTGTGTGTGTGTGTGTGTGTGTGTGTGTATACTTGTGCAAATATAGGCACATGTGTGCCATGGTACATGAGTGGAGGTCTGAGAATAAATTTTATGTACCCTCTGTGTTGTGGGGCTCAAAGCACTTTAAGCTGCTGAGCCATGTCTGTGAGGGATTTACAAGAAACTCTTTGTTCCCATGATCTGGCTTCCCTGCCCAGTTTCTGTAAGTAGAAGACTGCTGTCTGTCTTGAGACTTGAGTATATCAATGTTTTATATCCGAGGTTCCTTTGAGCCATATTTGCAGGGGCTTCACAGAACAGGAATACCAGTCCTGAAAGCCCCTAGGGGACACCATGTGTCCCACTCAGTTGCCCTCCTATGCTCTCACCCTTCTCCTATACATGGTTTCCCTGAGAGGCCCAAGTTCCCATTCTCAATCTTTGAGATGTTAGTCTGTGACTGTGTGAGGTAAGTCACACCCCACTATCATCTGCAAGGATGGCAGAGTGACCAGAGGAACCCCCTGTGGGGAAGCCCTATCTCAGACCTTGGTGAACCTTAGGCACTCAACTGCTCCACCCTATCATTCTGGGCCCTTGACTTGTCTTCCAGCCTCACTGAAAAATGACCTTACAATGGTTTAAGCACATGTAATGATGGCAACCAGCATTCACATATCAATAATCAATAAAAACATTATGTATTACTTAAAATATTGGTAATACTTGATAGCCAGGTGCTGAGTGTGAGGTGAGGCAGTGCCTCCCTAATTAGGGGCAGTAATTCATCAATTGGTTGCCTTCTTTTTATAGTCAATCAAAATTAGGTTCTATCGACCTACTGTAAGCTGTCCGGGGCTTGTCCCCTCTCTCAAGCCCTCTGCTTTTTCCATCGCAGCCTGTCTCTGATTCTTTCAGTCTGCGATTCCCCACCTCATAGACAAGGATTGAAATGCCTTTGATTCTGGCCTTTTCGGCCTCAGTAGGGGAGTCCTCCTGAGTCTGGGAGTCAAGGCAGCCAGTCAACAATCAGTTTCAGATTCTTGCTTCTCCAAGTATGGGCCAGGGGTTTGAAGTAGAGATCCTAACAGAGAGCTTGCAGCAGCAGGGCCAGTATCTCTAGCACTGCTGATCAGCTGAACTAGATCTACAGTGGCCTTCAGGCTCCCCTCCCATCCCAGCCATGAAAATGCTAGCTGGGAATCAAAAGAAGATGAACTGGGAGGCAAACTTCCAAAAATGTTTACATCACCAGCTTTGATAGGGCAGACCTTTAATCCCAGCACTTGGAAGGCAGAGGCAGGTGGATCTCTGAGTTCAAGGCTAGCCTGGTTTACAAAGCCAGTTCTAAGACAGGGTTACACAGACATACAAATATCTGCAAACAAACAAACAAACCAAAAGTGCTCACGCTAAGGGATTCAATTCTAGATGCCACTCTAGCCCTGTCCCTGGGAAAGTAGTGTTCCTATCACTGTTCTCTCCACGTTCTGAGCCAGGAAGGGATGTCATGTGCCCGTGTTGCCATGTCTACTCATGTCTTCTATAGGACTGGATTAATGGTGGCAAGTCTAGGCTATGACCCACTGCCACTCCAGACTACAATACACTGTGAATTTTAATGTCACTATGTGGGAAAGCATAGAATTACTAATGAGCCAAAATCTGTAAGACAAGAAGCAAGAGTGTCAAAGGCATGAAGAGGCCACAGGAGAAGTAAAGAGACTGGCTACCCAAACAGTACCATGCAGTGGGCCATACTCACAGGCAATTGGCAGGTCCTGCCCAGAACCCCAGAACCACAAGGAACCTCATGGCTGCCAGGAGGAAAAGGTTAAAAAAAAAAGAAAGAGGCCTGGTGGTAGTGGTGGCGCACACCTTTAATCCCAGCCCCTGGGAGGCAGGGGCAGGCGAATTTCTGAGTTCAAGGCCAGCCTGGTCTACAGAGTGAGTTCCAGGACAGCCAGGGCTATACAGAGAAACCCTGTCTCGAAAAACCAAAAAGAAAAAAAAAAAAAAAAGGAAAAGAAAAGAAAAGAAAAGCCTAGCTACAGCCTGAGACCTGCCTGGGGGGCTTGGTGGAGAAGTTCTGCTCACTTCTGTAACAGGAAGTGCAGTGGAGGCTCAAAAAAAGCTTCTGGGGCAAAAGAAGGAGGCTGCTCTTGGCCAAGAACCTTCTCTGGAAGCAAGCAGGTATATTGCTTTATGATGGTGCCAGGTGGCTTCCTGGCACTTCTTGGATGTGGGCACCAATGTCAACACAGGCAAAAACTTGAGGATTTAGGTTGCCAGATGTAGCGAATAAAAATATAAGACATTCAGCTGAATTTGAACGTCAGATAAAACACAATTTCTTTATGTGGAGGGTCTATCTACATCTAGTCAATCACCCTGCTTAAGATAGGGTCTCTTGCTAAACCTGGAATTCACTGATTGGCTAGAGTAGCTGGCCAGGCAAATCCAGAGAGCCTCCTGTCTCTGGCTCCCAGGCCAGGAATTCCAGGCCTTCTGAGCTTTTCACATGGGTACTGTGGATCCCAACTCAGGCGCTCATGTTTGCCTAGCAAGCACTTTACCCATTGAACCATCTCCCAGCCCCCATCTTCTTTTTAAATTTAGACTAGAAACAGAACTGCATTCTGTTGGCATAGAGGTGGGGCAGTCTTTGGTGCCATATTGTTTGCTTTGTCAAATGTTTGGCTCTACAAAGGCGGGGACTACCCAATGTGGTTTTACATTATTCTGTGTGCCATGGCTGAGGAATGTATATTGTTAAAGTAATGCTGTTTTGATCATTCCCAGTTGAGTTACTGAAGGAGACAAACTGTTTCTTTGTCCAGAGCCATACAATCTTACTTAACCAGACAAACTGTCTCCATGTAAGCAGGCACCTATTCAGTAAGATGCACAGAAGAAATGGGCTGGCTGACTACCTGAGTAGGTGATATTTCTAAGTATACAATCAAATCCTACTTTACATCAATAGCCTAAATTAAAAGATAAAAGATTTGCTGAACAAATGAACAGGAAACATACAAGATATCTAACAGGTAGGAAGAAAAAGAACACCAGAGAACAAACACCAAGGACCAATAAAGGTGTGGTTAATAAACTATAGTAGCTGCATGGTGGTCCAATGCATTCATATTCCATAATTGTTACATTTTTCATTGTTCTTTTAAATTGAACATTTGAGTTTCTAGGGGTCTTGGGTTATAAATAGATCTTCCATGAAGAATCATGTACCTAGATTTTGTGTATCACTTTCTTGGAAGTGCAGGCCCTTAGATGATATAAAGTATTTTTAAGGTATTGCTAAGCATTCTTAACTCACTTCCCAGAAGTATATACAAGTTTATGATCTCCTCATGAGTGGTATGCCTGGGGAAAGAAAAATGTTAGCAGGCTGTAGAAATAGAGATAGTTCAACCATTAGAGTGCAGGCTGCTCTTGCAGAAGACCTGAGTTCGATCCCAGCACCCACATTGGACAGCTCACAATTACCTGTAACTCCAGCTTCAGGGGCTCTGACATCCTTCTATTGTTTACATAGATGCCTGCACTCAGACACACACATACACACAAATCTATCGGTCTGTCTGTCTGTCTGTCTATTTTTACATACTGACTACAATTTTCCCTCCCTCTTTTTCCCCCAGTCCCTCCTCCTTCACACCTCCCTTCTCCCTTCCCCATTCAATGTTTCTCCATTTCTCTTTAGAAAAGCAGGCCTCCCTGTATACCACCCAGCCATGGCATATCATGTTGCAGTAAGACTAGGCCCCTCCTCTGACTATTAAGGAGGGACAAGGCGGCCCAGAAGAGGAAAGGGTCTCAAAGGCAGGCAACAGAGTCAGAGACAGCTCCGGCTCCTACTGTTTGGATTCTTGCACAAAGACTAAGCTACACAACTGTAACTTATGTGCAGAGGGTTTAGGTGTATCCGAAGCTGGCTCCCTAGTTGTCAGTTCAGTCTTTGTGAGCCTCTGTTGAGCCCAGGTTGGTTGATTTTGTGGGTTTTTTGTTTTGTTTTGTTTTGTCTTGTTTTGTCTTGTTTTGCTTGTTTGTTTTTTAAGACAGGGTTTCTCTGTGTAGCCCTGGCTGTCCTAGAACTTGCTCTGTAGACCAAGCTGGCTTTGAACTCAGCCACCTGCCTCTGCCTTCCAAGTGCTGGGATTAAAGGTTCGTGCCACCATGCCGGGCATTCAATATCTACCTACCTCCTCTCATTTTGAGGCAAGGTTTCTTTGTATAATATAGCCTTGGCTACCCTGGAACTAGCTTTCTAGACCAGGTTGGCCTTGAACTCACAGATTCATCTGCCTCTGAGTGCTGAGATTAAAAGCTTAATCTGAATCTTCTGAGAAGGGAGAACTCGTGTTTAACCCAGATCCTCTGAGGTTGGAAAACCCGCCTTTAACTTCAGCAGAAGAAGGAAGTTGTTCTTTCTCGGCCTGCTTGCTCTCGCTGGTAAGTCCACTCCTTCACTGACAGTAGAGTCTACTTCTCTGAGATGTAAAGTGAAGACCAGCTGAGACAGCCTGCCTTGTATATGTACACACACACACACACACACACACACACACACACACACACACAATTTTAAAAAGAACATTTAGAATATTATTGTTGGAGTCTGGAAATCTGATGTCAGCAATTCTCTCTGATCAATGGAATATCCTTGGCAACATGGGAACTCATGCTAGCATGGGTTTCTTAAGCTCTGTCAATCTTCATTTAACTTGGAGTTCCTTAAGCAGGTGCTGTCACACACATGGGTGCCTGGGGCAGTCCTAGCCAGAGGGCTCATGGCAGTGGACAAGAGCCAACAGATCTGGGTTGGGTCAGGCCATTTGGTCATTCTTGCTTTGAAAGGTGGCTGGTTTCCAGGAGCCAAAACTGGTTCTCATGAAAATGTGCTTTTGCATTTTAAACAAGGCTTCAAATAAATATTCTTATCTAAATCATGTCCTTGGGAGAGTGTCTTACCATAGCTTACGATGTGTCAGGAATTCCTCTTTTGAAATTTCTTTTGTCTAAGTTACATTTTTCTGAATATTCCCAATCAGTCATTTTATTCTCTATGCTTTGAAAGAGAGCTTAATTTTAGAAAGCCTTCAAAAATAATTTTGAGAAACATATGAGAAGGTATAGTCAAGTGTGAGTAAGACGTTTATTTTTTTAAGTAAAAATTTACTTGTGACATTCATGTGTCCTGCTAGCCATCAGACTCCAGTGCCTGGCACACAACCACTTGACATGCCTTTGTTGAATGGTAAACACAACTAGACTCTACAGGGGCCCACAGATTGGCTCCCAAAGAACCCTGGAAAGAGTTATGGGCAAGGCAGCCTCTTTGGGACTAATAAATCTAGTTAATATGCTAGTTAGACATTTGCTATTTCTACACATATGATCAAGAAGAAAACTGTAGCAATTCTTTACCCATTAGTGGCTAAGCCTGGACTGCCCCCAAAGCTCCACACTAATCATCAACACTGGACAAAAGCAGCTATTCTAGGATGGGTTGGTTAATCATGTTGACAACCCACAGAACATCTAAGCATAGATCCTCAATAACCCCTTCTTACAGAAAGACTGCAAGACACTAGCATTAACCCACACTTGCCAAAGAGCTGAGGTGCGTGTGCTCACACTTTCACCTTCATGCATTTCAGTGTTTGGAGCTAAGCAGCTTACAGGATGGAGGGCACCGGCTAACCATCAGACCCAGTCTTTTTTAAAACTCTTACTTGTTTAAAAAGATTAAAAAAAAAAAAAAAAAAAAAAA
>JADRCD010198308.1:0-20965 GCA_019843815.1 Montemys delectorum | reverse complement strand
GTGTGTGTGTGTGTGTGTGTGTGTGTGTGTGTGTGTGTGTGGTAGGGCATCGGGGTTATTGCAGTGCGCCTTGAAAAAGGTTCTCTCTTGGCAGTTATCAGGTTTCATTCCTCTTGAGGCTTGGTGAAGCTCATGCCTTTCTCTTCTTGAACTTTAATCCCCTAGGCCCAGAAAGGTGGAGTGATTTGCCCAAAGGTCACACAACTGGCAAGTGTGGTGCTTGGGCTGGTGGTTCACGCTTTTAATCCCAGACTCAGGAGGCAGAGGCAGGCAGATCTATGAGTGTGAGGCTAGCCTGGTCTACTGAGTGAGATCTAGGACAGCCAGGGCTACACAGAGAAATCCTGTCTCAACCAACCAACAAACAAAATAGGTGATACTTGGAAGCCAGGCTCAATCTCCTTTCTCCACGACAGGAAGTCATTCAAAGGCTAAATTCTCTTTTGTAGTCCCTGCCCAGATATGTGTGACAAATGCCTTCCTTCCTTCCTTCCTTCTTTCCTTCCTTCCTTTTTCTTTTTCTTTTCTTTTTTTCTTTGAGACAGGGTTTCTCTGTGTAGCCCTGGCTGTCCTGGAACTCACTCTGTAGACTAGGCTGGCCTCGAACTCAGAAATCTGCCTGCCTCTGCCTCCCAAGTGCGGGGATTAAAGGCATGCACCTTTATTTCTGTACACTGGGTGGCACTGGGAACCTCAACACAGTCAATGTAGAAGGTTAACATGCCCAAAGGCATACTGACCCGAATCAAATTTGTTGTCTGGTTTTTGCCAAATGTTGCCCTTGAAAAAGCCGAGTACTTTTGTTCAAAATCCTTTCTGCAGGCCCAGCAGGTTGCTTCACACTCAAATGGCACGCCCATGTGAGTTCATGAGTTTGATGCACACATGATGGAAGGAGAGAAAGGACTCCTACCAGTTGCTCTCTGACCTCCACATGCACACATTCTTTTCAGTCTCCCAGGATGGTTAGGATGACCTTGATTCCTGATCCTCCTGTCTCTACTTTCTAAGTGATAGGATTACAGACATGATCATCACATCCAGCTTCAAGCTGAGGGTCTGTTATATGAATGATACTGGTTTGTCAAAACAAACATTACAACGTATGTGTTAGCAAACGGTGATGACAAAGCGAGCAGAATGAAGATGTATATGATACTTGTGGGGTTGTTTTTGTATTTGTGACACAGTTAGTCTTGCTATATGGCTTGGCTTCCCTGGTTCTCAGTGTGTAGTCTAGACTGGCCTTGAATGCTCCATTCTTCTGCCTCCACCTCCTAAGTGCTAAGAGGCCATGTGTGCATTGCCGAGCCTGGCTTACACAATACTGGCTAATGGCCAATTCATACAACCATTCAAAATTGAAACAGCCTGTGTGGTCTTCAACTGGTAAACTGATGAACAACTAATTCATGTTTTCTGTACATAACAAAAGCTATAATGCAGCCATATCAAAGATGGCATCCCTATTGCATATATCTTGTGGGTGACCCTTAGTCAAATCATTCATTGCAGGAGAGAAGCTCAACCAGGCAGCATCATATGATGCTTGATGTGGAATCAGGAAAAGGCGATGCTACTGGGATAGACAACAGGGCAGAGGATGCCTGGAGCTATGGAAATTCTGGGTAAGTGCAAAACAGCTGGCTTCTCACATCCACTGGTCCTAGACCCTTAGATTCAACCAGGTGAAGGCCGGATTTGGTGGCACATGCCTGCAATTCCAGTTCTTGGAAGGCTGAGGCAGGAAGATCACAAGTTTGTGGCTTGCCTAGGGTCCATGGTGAGATCCTGCCTCAGCCCCTGCCTCTGCAAAGGAGGAAGCTTCACTTGTACTGAACCTCTGCATCCTTTCTCCATCTTTACTCAGAGGACAGATGGCATGTTGACATGTTTCCCATGGCAGGGAAGAGCCCCGAGCTGTGAAAGCATCCTGCTAGGGCTCCAGTCACTTTGCTTGTGCAAGTCAGCACCAAGGGAGATCCTGGGTTCTGGGTCACCCCTCACATGACCTGGAGTTGGAGTTCACCCAGCAGATTAGCACTGAACACGATTTCAAAGGTTCATGCCTTATTGGTTCTACATCTCATTTCTGTCTGAAGAGAAATGCAGCGTGACAGGTGGAGGTGACACATCTGGTGACCCTCCAATGCCACTACCCTGTGCCTCCCCATCTCCACTCAGGAGTGCTCTGCATGGCCCTTGGTGCCTGTGGATGATGGCATATCTATAGATGCCTTACATAAAATGAGCTGGCACAGAACACTCCGTGGCACGCTTCTAAGTCGCCTCTCGATCCTGTGTGATACCCCAGCCGCTGCAAATGCTGCATGCACGACCATTACTCTGTAGCTTAGGGACTAATAGCAAAGGAAAGTCTGCACATGCTTACAAGAAAGCTTTTTTTTCTTTTAGATTTTTAAATTTTTATTTCATGTATATATGTGAGTGAGCACCTGCATGTGTCTATGTGCACCCTGTAGACACCTGGTTCCCTCTGAGACCAGACGGTCGTACCAGAGCCCCTGGGAATTGAAGTTACAGGTAGTTAGGAATCTAGCTGAATTCTTCCCAGGGCTCTTCTCGGGAGAGTATCCCTGTGAGTGCAGATGACATTTACACTATTGTGAAGTGTGTCAAGCACTAAAGGTGGGTTCTGTGGCACTTGCCCCCTTCTTCTCCAACAGGCCACCCCCTCACCTGCCTCCTGGATCTCTAAGAGCAGCCTAACTTGGTCCAGATCTATTCCTGCGGAACCCAGGCCACTGGTAGAACCCCTAGCCAGTGTCTATTCGTAGCTTTACTATCAGTGGTAGGAAGGGGAGACGCAGGCGCTGGGCACACAGGAAGACTTGGCAAAGGTCTCTTGCCAGCTCCCCAAACCTCCTGACTCTAGGCACTGGGCTTGCCTCTACCTAGAACTTGCTTGTGAGCTTGTATGGCTGGACCCAGGTTTGATCTCCAGCACTGGATGCCCATGTGTGGGAGTTCACACCATCAGTTGCAGTGATCACATTTGAGGTAGAGGAAGTAGGATCGGAAGATCCATGTAACTTGAATCTGGCTACACAGTAAATTCAAGGGCATCCTGAATACATGTGACCATGTCCCCTATGTCCAAAAAGAGATAACTATTCTCTCTCCTACTGGGTGACCTTCTACAGGCTCTAGTTTCCCCATCTATGAAATGAGATGGCTGTGCTTAGCCCCAGAATCACAAAAGGAACCCCAAAGAAAACACCCTGGTGGACAAAGCCAGTTACTCTGAGGAAACCCCCTTAGCACCTGCCATGCTGGGCTCTGGCTCCAGCCATACAGGACTCTGGCTCTCCCAGGTGAACAGGGGAATCAAGCTCAGGCCTGGCAGTACACTCACGTTTTCACATAGGGGTCTGAGTAGCCGTTAGCATCCATGGCAGCCAGGTGTGCACAGCGCACGATGCCCACCAGCAGGCCCTGCTTCTGTGAGCTGTACTTGAGGGAGATGAGGATGCGCCCTCGCTCCTCCAGGGACTTGTCCTCTGCCTTGTCCACCTGCAGGAGAGGAGGGTCACTCTGCTGTTCCTGTCTGCTTCAACCTTCTTGGCTAAGCAGACAGTGAGGCTGTCTCGAATCGCCTCCCCTTCTGTCCACCTGCCGAGGTGAGCAGCTAGGCTTGGATGGAAAAGATCCATGAAACCAGAGGCCTGGTAGTATTGCCCAGTGGTTAGCACTTGCCAAGTGAGGTTCTTGGGTCCATCTCTAGCTTAGGAAGGAAGGAAGGAAGGAAGGAGAAGGAAAGGAAGGAAGAAGGAAGGGAGGTAGGTCAGGAGGAAGTAAGGGAAGGCAGACAAGCAACTCTGTAGACCAGGCTGTCCTCGAACTTAGAAATCCACCTGCCTCTGGCTCCCAAGTGCTGGGATTAAAGGCGTGCGCCACCACCGCCCGGCTGACAAGCAGCTTCTGTATCCTTAAGTATAATTTTTCTGGAGTACAGCCTGCCCACCCCCTCCCCTTCCAATTTCCATTTCTCCTGCAGCTGCTATGGCCTACTGCGAGAGAAGTGAGTGGCAGTGACAGAGATCGCTTGGTCTGCAGAGCCTGATGCATTTGTCACCGTAGGAAGTCACCCAGCATGCTGTGCCCCTTTTCACACTCAAATGAGCCTTCTTTGTGGACTTTAGCCTCGAGCTGGTGACCTCTTCCACGTCTTTGCTCAGCTCCACCCACTCCCAGAAAGTTTGCAAGGGGGGTGGGTGGTTCTTCCTCCCTGCAAGAGCCCTCCACGTCCTGACAGCTGGAATCTTCTCCATTTCCCACACTCCACACGCTCAGCTGGAGGCTCATGCCCGCTAAGAGTCCCTTCTCAGGGTTCTGCTAGACCCTTCTTTGACAATCTCAGCCTTTGCTTGCAGCTGTGCTTTGCTTGGGACTGACCTGAATCCCTATGTGGTCATGTCCGGAGATGGGAGTCCTGTGAGGTGAGGAAGGGATGCCTGTGACCAACAGACCTTTCTCCAAGTTTCATGCCCAGAGCAGACAAAGCTAACTGATCCCAGCATTTACCTTGAATTCAAACACAACCTTGGCATTCTTCTAAACCCAATACTCAGGCAGTCATGATCAATGGAGCAGGTGTGGGATTCTAGGCTCTGCATGTAGTATATACGAGCAGAGATTTTCTCAAAGGCAGATGACACTACCATACTTTGCACTGTTTCATATGACAGCCACTGAACCAGGTATTTACTTAGAAAAAGCAATTATTGAGTATAAAATCTAAAACACACACAAAAAACATGTCCTTACAACCAGAGTGGTCATCCCAAGTGCCACCCCTGGGGTCCCTGTGTACTCACAAACTGGCCAATGAGCAAAGAGCAAATTCAAGGGAGGCTCAGCAATGGCTGAAGATGCCTCTGGAATACTTAGCACATACTCATGCATGCTCATTCACATACGTGTACACACATGTATACATGTATGCATGTGCACATATACTCCATAAGCATTCATGCACCCATGTGCACAGAGTTTTGTTTAGTCTGAGGTCAAAACTTGGATATGGGAGCTGGTAGTGCCCTCCTGAGAGATGTAGGCCATTTGGAAATTTTGGGTCACCTCTGCCAAGTGACATTGAAGGTTCTACCCATCATGCATGCACCTGAGTGGAGAGAATGTGATATGAGAATACAGTTTGAGAAAGCCACGCACAAAGGCATTGTCTCGGCTTCTGGGTGGATTCTAAGGGCTGCACTTGAGTCCAGCTTTTGGAGTAGCATTGTCCTAGGGTCTAGATCCTGCCAGGCCCGGCACACAGGGATTAAATGCTGGGCTGCTTCTGTTTGGCTTAGGCTTTGGGGAGACAGTCATGTCCTGAACATTGGGAGATAAAAGGCTTAGCCTGTCTTTAGCCTTGAGCATTGGGGCTTCTTAGAACCTCTGCCCTATAAACCAGAGGAAGGAGAGATGGGAGAGAAGGCAAACTGGAGAGTGATTGGAAAGGAACAGGCACCAAGGCTCTGGGAGGGCTCAGCTGCTGAAGACAACTGGGGGCCAAATTTGTTCTGACATCATGCTGAACAATTACAATGTCTCAAAGAGAATTTTGTCCTGTCTCCTCTGGGCATCTCACGGCTCTACTGGCCTAACACGCTCCAATTGAGTTGTCCTTAGTGCAGGCTCCCCAGACCTGGAACTGCCCTGGTGGCAGGCCTTTGTCTCCATCCGGTCTATTCTATCTGGTTCTTGGCTTAACCCTCACCTCTCTCTACTTTTGGCCATTCTGAGCCCATCAGGCAGGGAGCCTGTTAAAATAACTGAGGAAGCTGAGACAGGAGGATCAAGAGTTCATGGACAGCCAGGTGGTGGAGGAAGCCATCCAGCTTTATCTCAGAAGCAGACAGATCTCGAGTTCAAGGCCAGCCTGGCGTACAGAGGGAGTTCCTCGACAGCCAGGGCTACACAGAGAAACCATGACTTGAATATAAAAAACAAACAAACAAACAAACAAAAAACAGAAAAAAGAGTTTACTGACAATCTGAGCTATAGAGGAAGTTAAAGGCCAGCCTGGGGAATTTAGAGAGATTCTGTTTTGGGGAGGGTAGGTGGGACGGCTCAGTCAATTGCCTGCTGTGTAAGAATGGATCCTCAGTGTCATTGGAAAGCTGGGCTTGGTGGCTCAAATCTACAATCCTAGTACTGGGGGAGGTGGACAGAGGGGAGTCCCAGTAAGGGTAGTTAGTGAGCGCTGGGTTCAGTGGGAAACCCTGTCTCAAAAAATGAGGTGGTGCTGGGCGGTGGTGGTGCACACCTTTAATCCCAGCACTCGGGAGGCAGAGGCAGGTGGATTTCTGAGTTCAAGGCAAGCCTGGTCTACAGAGTAAGTTCCAGGACAGCCAGGGCTACACAGAGAAACCCTGTCTGGAACTACCCCCCCTCCCAAAAAAAGTGAGGTGGAGAGTAGTCAAAGAAGACACTCTGTGTTGATGACATTCACACATCTGCTCACTGCACACATACTCACATAGACTACATACACAGACATACACACACATGTACATATTAATACACACTAAATTACATACCAGCCTATACATTCACACATCTACCCACTACACACACTCAGGTTACACACACATACACATGTATACACATACACACTATGTTATATATAGGCAGGCACATACATTACACACAGACACATACGTTACACACAGACACATACATTACACACAGACACATACATTACACACACACACCCCTGCACATACTCATACATATTATGTTACATACAAGCCTACACATTTACATATCTGTCTACTGCACATACACTCATAGACTACACACACATCCACACATACATACAGACACACGAATGTACGCACACATATGTATACACTCATATACACTACATTATATACAGGCACACATTCACATACACTACATACTCATACACATTATGTCACATACAAGCCTACACATGTGTATATTTGCCCACTATATACACACTAACATAGACCATGTACATGCACACACATGTACACACTCACACACACATATAGTCAGACACACTACATTACATACACATGAACATTTAAAAGAATTTCTAAAAGTAAAAATTTAAAAGGGCTGGGATGTAGCTCAGTGGAAGAGTGCTTCTTATTCACTCAGCTCTTAGATTTGGCATCACAAGAATTGTTACCTTGTCATTTGTGGAAGGTGTAGTGATCCCCTGCCACTTCTGTGATGTCCCCTCCTAGATCTGCCCCCTCCACTATGCTCTCTGCTCCATGAATTAACCCCACTCCTGTGCCATCAACAGGGAGCAAGTGCCTTCCACCTCCCTGCAGCTGTGCCTGGAACATAGTATTGGCACATAGTAAACTCCCGCACAGCTGGGGTGCCGGAGCCTCCCTTCACTCACCGGCAGCTGCTTCTCCAGGCAGATGCTGAACGTCTTGGTGTGATTGGGTTTCAGCTTCTTCAGGGGCACTCGAGTCTCTCCGATGAACTCATTGTGGCGGAATTTGTCCTCATCACACACGGAGATCCTGGGGATGATTGGCTTCCACAGTCAGTGGGAATTCACAAGAGGTAGGGTGTTCCCGGGTGGGGTGTAGGCACAGGGGCCCTCACCCACCTCAGGGTCTTTCGGATCATGTCCTCATCCGTGATCCCGTAATAAGTAAGGGTCTCGTTCCATGAGGGGTTCAGAGTGTTCCGTAGAGTTTTTGTTCTGAGCTTATTTGCCTGGAAAAAAGACAAAGTGATCTTATTTTGGTCCTGAATGAGTGTTGCCTCAGAGCTGGCAGGCCTGGTCCTTCCATTCATAGAGGCACTGTCTGACACAGGGGAGGGGACCTGAGGCAGAAGGTGGAACCCACACTGTTAACTAACCCACTTAAAAACAGCAAGCTTATTGGAGGCCTTCGAATAGCCTCTGTGGTCCTGGAGGTCATTAGCAGCAAAAGAGGAGCCAGGAGAGACAGGACCGGCTCAGCTGCAAGTTCAGCTGGGGAAAGTGTGCAGCCTCTACTTGGAAAGGAGAGGGAATGACTGTCCCCAGAATGGATACAGTCCTGCTGGCATCTTGACCTCTGGTCCAGTCAGTGCAATCTGCCTGGCTGACAACCGGCAGACCAGGCAGGCGATGGGCATGTTTTAAATGGCCAAGCAGTGGGAACTTGTTGAGGTAACCACAGAAAGCTAATGTGAGAAGCATTCTGCCCCCAGGCTCTGGCAACAGTAGCAGGATAGAGGTAGTGGCTATGGGGTGGTCCTGCAGGACAGAGGTGGTGACTATGGGGTGGTCCTGTAGGGAATGGGAGGTTGCTATGTGACTCATTCCAATTGGGAAGTTGAAATGTCCATTAGCCTGAACCAAGACTGTAGCCCCAACCCTCTTTCCCACTGTTACAACAGAGCCAACGGCATAACTGAACCACTCTCCTGGATCACCTTTGTTCCCTTTACTCAGGATCTTCATTCTGCCTGGAACCCACACTTTCTTTTTTTCTTTTTTAAAGATTTATTTATTTATTATACGTAAGTACACTGTAGCTGTCTTTGGACACTCCAAAAGAGAACATCAGATCTCATTACAGATGGTTGTGAGCCACCATGTGGTTGCTGGGATTTGAACTCAGGACCTTTGGAAGAGCACTTGGAAGTGCTCTTAACCACTGAGCCATCTCTCCAGCCCTGAACTCACACTTAGTAAGGGCCTTATGGGTGAAATATTGCCTCTGGGCTGGGTCACCGGCAGGGGAGCAGGAATAGGGGGTTCTGTGTCCCCATTGTGATGCCACAGCAGGGGCCATCAACACACCAAATGTCCTGCAGGCAGGCGCTATGCACCCCTGCAACCCGGGATGGCCTGAGCTTCACTATGTATGTAGGCCTGTCCGACCTTTAACACATAGAGATCTATCTACTGCCTCTGCCTCCTGAGTGCTACATTAAAGGCATGTGTTGCCACATCTAACCCCAAGGAGTTCTTTTCTTTTTTTGGGGTAATATGATGAACCTCAGGCTAAAATGGCCTTGTAGGAAATGTAAGCCGGACATTTTCTGGGTCCCACTTAGCAGATAGGTAATGGACTTGTGAGGCTCCAGGGAGGCCATGCCTGGGGCGGAAGCCCTCACCTTGCTGGCTCCAGGCAGCAGGTGTAGTTTGACGTAGGGGTCAGCCAGTCCATTGTGGTCCATTGGCTTCAGGCCCTGAGCAGAGACCAGAGAGAGTGTGAGTTGAGAGACAGGAAGCAAGAGGCCTGCTGAACGGGGCCTCCTCTCTGACATTTCCAATTCCCTGAAGATAGGACCTATCAGAACTGGGGAAGGCTTCCCCCCCCCACCCTCTGTCTGCCCCCCCCCCCCCCCCCCCGTTCTTTTGCTTGACAAACTGAACCCAGAAGAGACATCTCACTCTAATCTCACTCTAAACTTGGGGAGGCCTGTCTCTCTCCCCACTTTCCAGACACCACTCCTTGTTGAGTCTTCCCTCTCTGACCCCAAGTCTCCAGGATTGGCTGTCCACTCATCCCTACATTCCCGTGGATGCTGGGAAGGCACTTCATTCCAAGTCCTGGAGGTCAGCTGTCATTTCCTTCTGCATTTGAAGCTTGGTGTCCCTAGAAGTCACAGGCTGCCTGCCATGGACTGTACTTCCACAAGATGGCACCCCTCACTAACTTTGACTTCAGTTTCTTTTGCCAGCTCAGGAATATACAGTTCAGGGCAGCTCAGCTCAGCTCACGGTGGCCTGGGAATTATGTTTACTCCTTTCTGGTGCTGAAGGCCTCTGGGATAGGGAGGCAGCAGAGGTGTACATGGCCTACATTCCAGATGCACACATCTGGAATGGCTCCGTTCCTGGGCAGGTGCCTGTGGTGGTTTGAATATGCTTGGCCCAGGGAGTGACACTATATGGAGATGTGGTCTTGTTGGAGTGGGTGTGGCCTTGTTGGAGAAAGAGTGTCACTGTGGGTGTGGGCTTTAAAAACCCACCAGTCTTCCCCTAGCTGCCTTCAGAACAAGAGGAGGAACACTCAGTTCCTCCTGCCCCACATCTGTCTGGACTCTGCCATGCTCCCACCTTGATAATAATGGACTGAACCTCTGAACCTGCCAGCCAACTCCAATTAAATGTTGTCCTTTATAAGAGTTGCCTTGGTCATGGTACCTGTTCACAACAGAAAAACCCTAAGACCGTGCCCCAGATCTTTCTTCCAGGTCCCAGCTCTATGGGCTTGGAGGAGCTTTCGGGTGGGGCACCCACCCACCCATCATTTCTCTTTTGTGTGGCTCCAGGCCTGTGAACTTCCTAGTTAGTGGAGCAGACACATAGCAGTCTCAGCTTTATCACAAGTAAAGAGTTAATCATTCCCACGGTCTGAGTGCGACAGAGCAAGGAGGAATGCAGGTGCAGGGCGAATGGGTGGGACTTCCCCCCCCACCCAGAAGATGTCAGAGAAGTAGCTGGGTTAAGGGTGGAGA
Source organism: Montemys delectorum (assembly GCA_019843815.1). NCBI lineage: Eukaryota > Metazoa > Chordata > Mammalia > Rodentia > Muridae > Montemys > Montemys delectorum. The sequence goes on along the minus strand of JADRCD010198308.1, from coordinate 10,488 downwards.
TTTAAGCTAGGTTCAGAACCACTGGGGCTTGACCTGGGGGCAGTGTGTGTGCCTTGGTAATGGTGGCCGTTCATACCCCCTGCCAGCTCCTCATCCCCAGGGAGTATGGGCAGCTGTCCTGGGGGATCTGGGGGCCCAGCCTAAGTAGGGGACAACTGAGGATTCCCGTTTTGTTTCTAATTCCAGCACATTTGCTTATCATGTTTACAACATTTTCACTGGTTCCTCTCTGCCCTTGTAGATCTTTGAGGCAGGAGATTGATCAGAGATAGTGCAAGTCCACAGAAGTCCAACTTTTGAGGCCCGGGGCATCCATAAGGGCTGGCTGGGACAGGGACAGCTGTCATGTAAGGTGGCAATGAGGCATGCTCTGCCCATTAGTTCCCTAGTCTATGATGTGGTCCCTGATGTTCCTTTCACACCTGTCTACCTAGCAGATCCCTGGGCATCCCAAAGCACCACACACGCTGAGGTAGACACAAGGAATGATGGGTTCAGCCAGAGGCTGAGTTCATAAAGTGACTCTAGCTCAGGCAGTCTCCCTGTCCCTGAATCTGGGGACTGTCCTTCAGGAGCCTATGTGGACACCCCCTAAGAGCTGACTGAATTCAGAAGAGGGGCAGGAGGCTGTGCTCAGTCACAGGTAGGAAAGGGGTTGTCTCAGGCAGATCCCATCAGCTTATCATGTTTCCAAGGAATAAAAGCAGGTGCCACTGTCTCAGAGACGGGCAGGGAGGTGCTGTATGGGACTATACTTACTAGCATTGAGGGGACAGGAAGGACCTGGCCTATAGAGGATGGACTCTTGTCCCTGTGCTGCCCAGAGGCTACTGTTTGCTAGGGATTAGGGACTGGAACTTTTGGATGGTCAAAGCTGGGGCTCTTAGTGCTCAGCCTAGAGAGATACCATATGGTGAGATGGCCTGGTGCACAGGGGCAGAAACTGCAAGACTTTGTCCCTATAAGGTCCCTGGAGATAAGGGGTAGCTTGGGCTAGTGAGGAGAGGCAAGGAGAGATAGGCAGCTGTTCTGAGGGCAAGACTTTTCAGCTTGGCAGGCTGAGAGGCTCTGGGATGGCTGGTGGGGATGTATCATTGGAGTAGGCCCAGCATCCTGCTGCTAAGTTTCACTGTGTGATATTTTATAACAGTTAAGAAGTAACACTGGGCTGGGTGGTGGTGGCGCACGCCTTTAATCCCAGCACTTGGGAGGCAGAGGCAGGCGGATTTCTGAGTTTGAGGCCAGCCTGGTCTACAGAGTGAGTTCCAGGACAGCCAGGGCTACACAGAGAAACCCTGTCTCAAAAAAACAAAAACAAAAAAAACAAAACACAAACAAACAAACAAACAAACAGAAGTAACATTGGTTTCCCAGTGCTGTGGCTCTGTTGGGGTTTTCTTGGGCACTGCTTGAAAAGGTGGGCCCTAAGTTTACCTGTGGGGAGCCATTTCTCCTGGCAGTACCCTGCAAGACAGTGTTAAGACAAAGTGCCGTGTGCCAAGAGTATTATCCCTACCTGGCTCATTGGCTACACTGGATGTGAGGTGAGTTCTGTTACAGAATACAAACTGAGATACATCCTCTCCTGGGGGATGAAGGTGACCAAGTGACATGGTTAGTTTTATGTCAACCTGATGCAAGGTGGGGTCATCTGAGAAGAGAAAATGTCTCTGCTAGATTGGCCTATGGACAAGACCATGATGCACTTTCTTGATGTTTGCTGTGGGAAGACCGGGTCACTATGGGCAGTACTACCTCTGGGCTGATGGTCCTGGGCATGTCTAAGATGAAAGCAAGCCATGAGGAACAAGCCAGTAAGCAGCACTCCTTACTGGGCTCTACATCAGCTCCTGCCTCCAGGTACTTGCCCCAACTTCCCTGGAGGATGAACTACGAGCTGGAAGATAAACTAAGCCCTTTCCTTCCTAAGTGGCTTTTGGTCAGTGTTTTATCATAGCAACAGAAAATTAACTAAGACACCAAGTCAGAGTGCAGCCTAGGAAGGCCATACACCATGGATTCCCATGAGGCTCTGAGTGTGAACCTTGCTTCAGCTTATGCTCTGTGGCTCCCCTCTGGGGCCTCAATATTTCCCAGGCTTGTCTTCCTTTTTGTTGACACTCACAGAGAAGAACAGGGTCACCATGATTCATAGGCCTCTGGTCCTCACCTCTGTGTATACCAGCATCCATGTAGATCTGTGCACACAGGCACAGATACACACACACACACACACACACACACACACACACACCCCTGGGGCAGAGGGAAGGCAGCAGGCTCTGAGATGGGGGCCAGAGAAGCTGGACTCTACTCAAGTGATCTGATAGCTGGTCCCCGAGCAAGGACAAGCTCTGCTAAGCCAGGAGAAAGGGTAGGATGAGCTCTGCCTGGCCCTCCAGCCAGCCTCTCCCTTGCCAGGCTGGGGTCACCAGGTGCTCAGCTCTGTTGGGCTATCACAGCCTAAAAAGGTATCAGAGGAGCGAGCAGGAGTGCAGGATGGAGTAGCTGGGCCTTCAAGTAACCAATCTGGGCCCTGAGCCCAATGTAGATGGTTCTCATAATTGCCCATGGCAGTTCATATGAGTGACCCAGGCTGGATAGAGATATGGCATGGGGTGTCCCTCTAGGCACAGAGCCAAGGGCAGCCCCTGAGTGGCAAGGCAGGTCAGAGAGAAGGGCAGAAAGATGCTACAGGTTGGGGGTGCTAAGTGAGGTCTAGGCCAGGCAGCACGTGGAAGCTATTCCATGTGTGCTGGGCTGGCCCAGGCCCTTCCACAGCCCTACAAGGTTCTCTAATGGCCACACAGGCCCTTACCTTTCTGGAAAACATCAGCTTTGGCACCTTTCTCCCAGAGGGAGCAGTGTGAGGGAACAATATGGTTGAGACCATGGAATGGACACAGGTTCAAAAGCAGAGCAACAGAGGAGCACAGGGAATAGGGTCTGACCAGCCTCTCTGGGTGTATAGATGTCCATGGCTCTCCACAGCAAGGCTCAGAGGGCCTCCGGGGCTCAGACCCAATGGCTTCTACCCTACCTAGAGCCTAGCTTCTTTAGTGGTACCTGTGGCTTCCAGCATAGGAACTTCTTGGGGACTCTAGGAAGCCTAGGGGCTGGGACTTTGGAGTGGGGAGACCCAGGGACAGTGGAATCCAACCTCCCTCATCCTCCCCCCCCCACTGGAAGACAACCCCTTAGACCGCCCCCTTCCTGAGCAACACCTCCCAGTCTCTAAAAGCTGCCTGTCTTTCTGTAATCCCACTCTAACCCACAGGATATCCCACTATTCTATGCCAATCTGGGAAGTGGGCAGATGTACTCCATAGAGCAGGGACACCAGGGAGGCCTGGACAGAAGGGATGGGCAGAACCCTGCCTGCATCCAAACCCGGAGCTGCGGCTGGTGCAGGGCCTACCTTGGCCTTGCTGATGGTGCAGTGCAGTGCGTTGTTCTCCTGGTCATAGAGCAGACTGAAGTCCAGTGTACCCAGGGCAGCTGTGGGAGAAGGGGGGAGGGAGGTCACACGCTGGCCGCATGGGAGCCGTGATACATTCACATGTGGCTTCAACAGCCACATGATTATTACTTTACATGTGTGTGTTTGTACAGGGGTATGCACATGCACGTGCCAGGGTATGCATTGTGGAGAGGAGGCCAGAGGACAATTTGCAGGCAGTCAGCTTTCTCCTTCCACTATGCGAGTTATGGACCCAGCTGCTGAATCATCTCACTGGCTCAACAGTCACACTGTTCTCTCCCTTCCTCCCCTGCCCCCCCCCCCCCCCCCCACCAGCTGTCCTGGGACTTGCTCTGTAGACCAGGCTGGTCTCGAACTCACAGAGATCAGCCTGCTTCTGCCTCCTGAGTACTGGCATTAAAGGCATGTGCTACCACTGCTTCTCCGTGCATCACACTGTTTTCAAGATTAAGAGATTTAATTGGTGGTGCCTGCTTTTAATTCGAGCACTCAAAAGGTAGAGTAAGGTGGAGCCCTGTGAGTCTGAAGCCAAGTTGGTCTACAAACTGAGTTCCAGGTTAGCCAGAGCTACAAAGTGAGATCCTGTCTCAAGAATAAATATATAAATAGATGAATAAATAAAATTTATTTGAAAGAACCATAGGGCATCCATTACTGTCCATCACAGTCCTCAGAATATGTGAACATGGGGGTGCTGGAGAGATGACTCAGCAGTTATGAGCACGGGCTGCTCTTCCAGAGGCCCCAGATTCTATGCTGAGCACCCGCAATGCGGCTCACAATTATCCGTAACTTCAATTCTGGGGATCTGGCAGTCTCTTTTGGCTTCCATGAGCACCTGTACCACATGCAGACAAAATACCCATACACATGAAATAAATAAGTAAATAAATAATTTAAAAAGAGAACATGTGAGTACGAATCTGCAGATGAGCTGGCTTCCTGGCATGCCCCCATGGTGCCTAGTGACAGTCTTTGCCCTCATGGACACTAGCTGTCCCCAGCTTCTGTCTTCAGGCTGCTGCACAAACTAAAATGTAAAAATCACTTTGGCTTCTAAATGGTTGGAATTAGCTAGAGCAACCAAAATATGGTTACAACATAGCTTAGTGAAGCCACATGGGGATGGTGTTAAAGCCATTTTAAATTACACAGATGGCTTTCATATGGAGATTAAGAAAGTGGACAGATCCACAGGGCTGAAGCCCAATGGCAGTTGACTTAGGGTGGAGGCACAAGTTTAAAGTCACCCTCCCCAGCCCAATCTACAGGAAATAAAGCAAAGATGTTGACAAGAGTGTGGTTTAGGAGCAGATCGATGGCCTAGCCTGTGCTGGGCCTTTGGTTCCACCCACGGCACTACAAAATAAAACAAACAGCTCAAATTCTATTAAAGACAGAATCAAATTCTACCTGCGTTAACAGCATAACCCTTTTCCCAGGTAACAGGTGAAGGCTTAAGGGTATGGGAAGAACCACGGGGCAAATGTGCTCATCGTAGGCCTTCGGTGCAACATTCACTAAGGTTTGGCCTGGGCATCTAGCTTAGTAGGAGAGGCCCCAGGTTCAATTCCCAGAAAGAAACGTTACCAATAAAGAATGTTACTGTCTCCAGCTCAGTGCCTGTACTGAGACAGTTGAGCAGCTACAGGGTGGCAGCCTCTTTATCTCTCCCACTGAAACACTCAACCCTGGGAGGAAAGGTTTCTGTCACTACCAGATGAGGAGGCTCGCAGATTCTGGGTGGATTACTTAAATCCCATACTTGGTAACCTGAGCATAGCCATGTACGTGGCCCAGAAAGGCGCTCTCAAACCTTCTTACGGTCTGACCTGTCCCATGGTGGTGCTATTGTGTACCAGACAGCTTGGGTACCCTTGCCTAACCCCCAGGCAATGACACACGGTGGTGTGAGAAGGCAGAGGACAGGCTCTGAGAGGTTGCAGGACCTGACCAGCCTGAGTGGTTGACTGTTGATTGAGCCCCCAGGTGACAAGTAACACCACAGCTCCCTAGTCTCCAGGGCTCTTGGAGATGGTAAGCTGGCAGTGACAAGCCAGCTGGGTCCTCATGCTACTGCCTCCAAGTCTTCAAAGGCATCAATAAGTCCCAAGGGCCAGGCAGAGGATGCAGCAATAATTGGGTTCAGCTGCCACCTTAGGACTAGTCACTTGCTACAGCTGTGGCCTGCCATGTCCCGAGGGTTCCTAGGAAGAGAGCCAGGATGGGAGCAAGGGAGACCTCTGAAATCCCTAGGCAGCAACAGACACATTCTTTAATATCTTAACATCCCTGAACTGCTCCCAACTGCTGGTCAGGTCCCACATTTGTCTGATAAGCCAAGAGCCAGGGGAGCTTCAAGAGGGTCTCGGGGCCTCAGTGTGAATTGGGCTACCAGGGGAGGTGTCTTAGAGGAATTGATAGATAGTAGTTGACCAATGGTATGAGGGACTCAGAGAGGACATCATAACCACAGGCATCTGTGATGGGGATGATGGCTGAAGGGGTGCTGTGAGAGAGGATGCTGTGGATGATGATGCTATAGGAGAAGATACTGAGGGTACTGCAGGTGAGGCTGCTGTAGGTGAGAATGCTACAGATGAGGATGCTGTGGGTGAGGACACAGCGAATGAAGATGCTGAGCATGAGGATGCTGTGGGAGAGGATACTGAGGGTGCTGCAGGCGAGGATGCCGAGGGTGAGGCTGCTATAGGAGAGGAAACTGAGCGTGAAGATACTGCAAAGCACCATCACCTTAGTATCAGCCACTCAGCTGGGCTTCTGCAACATCATTCTGCAGAGGTGTTAGCTTTGCATTATAATCAGTTTGCATGCTGTCCAGTTCAAGCTACCAGCTCCCTGAAGATCTCACCCTATGAGGGCAGGATGCTGCCTCAGGTAGCCGGGGGACCAGCAAGCAGCAGACGGTCAGTGTTTATGGTGGAGCCATTCAAATGGCTTTGCAGTCCAGTCACTTCCCAGGAGGAGGGATTTGGTGTGATTCCACATGTAACAGCACACACTCCATGATATCTGCTTGTGTCCCAACCCCAGAGGACGAGACAGGGAACATGAGGGCTGCCTCTTGATACACTAACGTCTGTTACCACCACCTGGGAAGGAACAGTGTTCCCGGCATGTGGCCAGAAAGGGCTGATGAATGTCTAGAACCACCGAAGTCCCAGAAGAAATTCTATCTTGTCACTAAAAGCTTGGTCATCATTTGGAGAGACTGCATGTGTGGAAGAGCTGTCTTAAGGGACACGTGTGACCCAAAGTTTGCCCTTTCCATTTGTAGAAATGAGGCTCACTTGGAGGTAGCTAAGTGAGGTGACCCTGCAGAGCTAGAGTTTCTGTCTTAAAGCCTAGTGGCTCCCTGAAGTTTTTCTTCTCCATTTTGGGTAACTCAGGTCCTGAAGATGCAGCTAGAGAGAGAGAGAGAGAGAAAGAAGAAGAGGAGGAGGAGAAAGAGGAGGAAGAGGAAGAGGAGGAGGGAGAAGAGGAGGAGGAGGAGGAGGAGGAGGAGGAGGAGGAGGAGGAGGAGGGAGAAGAGGAGGAGGAAGAGAAAGGCTGGGGACATGGCTTAGCCTTACCTCATATGACCAGGACCCTGGGTTTGAGCCTCAGCACTGGGGCAGGGCAGAGATGGGGACTCACCACTGATCTGAGGGCCTAAGCAGAGTGGCGGTGGCAGTGGTGGTGGCGAACAGCAGGGCCCAAAGGACAAGAGAGCGTGCCTCTCTGCAAGCCCCAGGATCTCGAGGGCCTTGCCCTTAGAGCCATTCAGATCATAGGCCCTGATGAAAGTTTACATCTTTGGAAAAATAATGAAGGTTGGTCACTAATGGGCCTCTGAGAGTTGTCACTGACTTGCTGATAATTATAGCGCTTTAATGGGGCTAATTCAGAGAGAATCAAGCACAAGCCCCTGTTGCTTCCTCTGAGGCTGAGCATTCCCCAACAGGGCCAGTGCAGACAGGCAGCTGGCGGTGACCTTGGTCTGCACTTGAACTCGCTTGACCCATCCATCCTGGGAATCAGAAATCTGTCCTTTTTGTTTTGTATTTGGAAGAAAAAATGTCAACCTCTAAAATAGTTTCACTGGGGCTGATGAGATGCATCAGTGGGTAAAGGTGCTTGCTTTGCAAGCCTGGTGACCTGAGTTCAAACCCTGGGATGCACATAAACGGGGAGGGAGGAAACCGACTCCACAGACTAGTCTTCTGACCTGTACGTGTGTGCTGTGGCACACGCGCACCCCTTCACACATACACAATAAAACAAATACAATAAAAATGTTTTTTTTTAAATTGGCAAGAATGCATAGAAAATTATCATGCCTGACTTGAAAGCACTTCATAAGTGGGGAGACTGAGACACTGAACTAGGTAGGCATTGTGGGGGAGAATGCAAGGAATGAGTGATATATCCCTACTTTGAGGAGTCTAGACAGAGCTGAGACTTTTTAGCTCCTTTATTTCCAACCCCCACTTCAAGTCATTCAAAAGTCCATTGTGTTGAGACATCCTTGGTTTGGCATTTACTCCTTTCTGTATGATCACTTTGACCTCATCAGCCCCTCCCCTCTGCCTCAGACACTTGCCTCTACCGTGCCCCCACTGGTCTAGACTTCTGACATTTCCATTCCTTTGCTGCACCCGCCCCCCAACTCCCCTTCACTCTGCTAGCCTTCTTTCCCCTTCCTCTGCCTCAGAGATGAGACCTCTGTGGATGTCTGCCTCTCCATCCCTCATGCTGGTCCTCTTGTTGCATTTCTGTGAGCCTCCTAAGACCAGAGATTGTGGTCCAGCCCATGCTTGGACCTCTGTGACCCCGTACAGTGCCCTGACACATAGTTGGTATTATACTGTCGAATGTGATAGAATATGATGGAGGCCCAAAGGTACTCTAGGTGAAGGAAGAGGCGTGTACATCAGTAACTAGGATCTGCCATGCCCAGGAGAACCTTCTAGGAAGACCCGACAATGGTTCACCACTTCACCCTTGCTCCAGACCTCCGTGGGCTCCCATCCTGACCTAGCTGAGTGAGTCATTTGGGAACATGGACACGTGATGCTCTTCTAGCCAATGAGACAAAAGGACAAGCCTCCTGGGAACTTCTAAGAGAGATTTTCTGGATCCTAGACATGAGAATAGAAAATATTTTTTAAATCAGATCTAAGACCTTATATATATGTGATGCCTGGACCCACAGCAGCCACCTTGGATCATGAGGGTCCCGCTTAGCTGAGAGAGTCTGAGACTATCACTGTGACTACGTTTTGCATCTGATGTTCCTCATGCATATGCCCTTGGGAGTAGAGAACCTGCCCTGGTTTTCAGTCCAAGAGGGCAAGAGCTGGCTGAGAGGCAGGACTGACAGAAGCCTCATCACCAGGGCTGCTGGAGGGCTGCTCCAGTTTACCATGGTGTCTGCAGCAGGACCTTTGCTGTTCTGCTGGAGTGAGCTCCTTTGAATTGATTTCATGGTTCTTGCAGCCCAAAGCCACTTAGTCACTGCAGCTTTGGGGTCTGCATTCCCTCTGCCCATGGGGAGCAGGTAGCTTGGGATGCCTGGGAGCTGGGGCCTAGAGCGACGCTGTGTGTTCTTCACTGGCCTCCTAAACTCAGTAGGGAATGAGGTGTGTGTGTGTGTGTGTGTGTGTGTGTCTATATGTGTTCATGTGCCCATCCTTGCATACTTTGAGGTGACCATCGAGGGAGGGGCTTTAAAGAGGAGAACAAGGCTAAGCAAACAGGCTGTTTTTTTTTTTTTTTTTTTTTGTTTTTTTTTTTTTTGCGCCTCTGCTTGGACAACAGAGCAACCGCCCTCATTTCTTTTTGTCCGAACAGATAATCCAATAATTAGAGCAGCAAATAGCATAACCCTGGCTAAAGCCATAATGAACCATCTGGCTTGAATCACTTAGGCTTATTCTAAGAGATCTGGTTGTCAGAGCTCAGAGGGTGCACAGCCTTGGGTGCTAGGTACAGGGTGGTCCTGCTCAGGGTCTCCTCACCTGTGAGAGCCACAATCTTCGTGTTCTTAGCCCCAATGAGATGCTCAGTCTCATACCCACTTCTTGGCTCTGCAAGCTCCAGGCCTCTTCTCCACACTTATTAGTGTGTCACAGCCGTCTGGGTGTGGCCAGCCACCCGTTTCAGTTGAGAAAGCTGTATCTAGGACCCAAGCTGTATCACGTGACCTTGTCTCCAGTGAGGACACCTGTGGCCTGAACCCAGGGACTCAGCATGGTTCCGTTTGCCCCATTCCCAGCTGCTGAAAGAGTGTTCTGAAAACACCAGGGTTGACAGACAGGAGGTGGGGCTTCCGGCCTGCTTTATTCTTTCTGGTGGGTTTCAGGGTAGCCAAAATGACTGGGTTTCTTCCCTCTTAGCCTTATGTCATCCCTTGAGCTGCTACGGCACCTGGAGGGTGGCCTGTGGCTCAGGCACAATCTTTGCCTGCCTACTCACTCCCTCAGCTGCAGACAGGATGCTGGAAATAGGAACCACTTCCTATCCTTTTTCCCCCAGGATGGCTCTAGATCCCCTAAGGGGGCTAACTGTGGTCCTACTTAAAGCACTCCCTAAAGGGCAGGCAGCCTGGATCCTTGTACAGAGTGCCAGGAATTGGGCAGAAAGTAAATCCAGGGCGCAGCGCTGCAGATTTTAATAAATTCAGCCCACCTAGTTCCCCTTAGCCTGCAGGACAGCAGAGGGCGAGGTCTGCCCACCCCCCACCCTCCTAGCCTTTATGCTTGGGGATAGGGCCTCGATATGCCCTGAGTTAGAGGGGCCAGGCCTAGAACACACACAAAAGGCAGAGTTTGCGGCCCAGGCTTGATCCACCTCTGTTGATGGGCTCCCTGAAGTTCCCAGGGTGACACTGTGAACTCCCATCCTCAGCTTCCAGAGGCACATGTTATGCTGGGGAACAGCCAGCCCCTAGCCCAGAGGCCCTGGGGAACGCCCAGACAAGGCATAACTACCAATGCTGCACGAAG
>JADRCD010198306.1:0-14117 GCA_019843815.1 Montemys delectorum | reverse complement strand
GATAGATAGATTGATTGATTGATAGGTAATGATAAATATCACAAAAATAAATAAATAAAAATAAAATTTTAATGTTTAAAGTACCAAGGAAGAATCCATCCTGTAGGGGCAGAGGGAGTTTCCAGGTTGAAAGAACAGAGGGAAAATAATAGACTGGTGGGGGTGGGGGTTAGGGTAGCATATCGGCATCCTGAGACTCTTTCAGCCCTTGGTTACCATGGTTACAGACAACATAAGAGCTGGCTCTAGTATAAGACTGGGGCTTCAGGCAGCCTCACAGAAACCCCTCTCACCCTTCCTTAGACCCTGTCTTTGTCACTGTGGATGAAAAATGACATACTCAACAATCTCAAACCAGTTCCTGATTCCGCTCAAGTCCACAGTGACACCCAGAGAGTCCATACGCACACTGTTCTGTGCAGAACACAGAAGCCCCAGGCTTCCCTCAAAATACAAATCACATGAAGAATAAACCAGATGTTTGGTGTTGGGGAAACTCGGGAGCTCTGAGGCAGCCTACTTCCAGGAAACCGTTTAGTCAAGATTACAGGGAATGTGCAATGGCTTGTCAAAAGAATACTTACTGGAAAAATGACAGGGGTTGCCAACTGTCCTCCTCCACCAGCTTGTCACTGTGGGTGCCTGTCGCCCCAGGCATACTGTCCCTGCCGTCTTAGTCCTGCCGTCTTAGTGAGCTAACAACTCATGTTTCAAGCACACATTTGAGACCCTGTCATCACTGGTACGGACACCCCAACCCCCAACTCTTGGATTGCACAGACCCGAAACCATCCTGCTTTTTCTGGTTTTATTCAAGAACACTGAGTGCAACTTGTTTTTGTTTGTTTTGTTTTGTTTTGGGTTTTGTCTGTCTGTTTTGAGACTCACTATGGATTCTCATATAAATAGCTCAATATACTTTCTTTTTTGATAGTGGTGGGAATGGAACCCAGGACCTCACATGTACCAGGCCTGTGAAATATTGGGGTTATTTGATGGCAGGCAATGCAGTAAAATACTAAGGTTTCATGAGGACTTTCCAGAATGAACTGAGCAGGCATCATTCTGCAGAATTATTTCACAATAACCTACCACTGATGTTGCTGCTGGTACTGTGACTGCTTTTGTTTCCAGTAGTTTGACTACAGTTTTGTTGTGTGTTTGTTGTGTTATGTTATGTTGCTTTTCACTGTTTGAGACTGAACTCTAGGACTTTTGTAACCCAGGCACTCCAGGCAAGCACTCTACGTCTGGGGTAGAGCCCAGACAGACCTGGATTTTCTTTTTTTGTTTCTTTGTTTGTTTCCTTCAGAGCCTTTGTTGAAACTAGCTGTATCTCACAGAACACACTTTAGGAAACGCTATAATTTTCCAGTTTATAAATCATAGTTACATTTATCTCAATTGATCATCTCAATAGCTACAAAGAGCGATCGTGAGCTGTGTTTTATCCAGGAAAAGAAAATAAGGCTCAAGAAGGAAAAGTGACTTTCAAGTCCACACAATGATCTGGTGTCACTACAGCAACCTAAATAGATTAAGACATTCAGACAAGAAAGTCAGAAGAGCCATAACTCAAACTCAAATATTGTGATTGCAAACTATCTGTTCTTTCTCTGGTCTTTTTTTTTTTTTTTTTTTTTTGAAAAGATCAGAGCAGCCTAGGCTTCATAAACCTGTACTGAGAGTATTGGGGTGCTAAGAGACTCCTAATTGGGGTGCTTCTGTTGTGGAACCCCTCCCTGGTAACCTGGACACTGCCCCAGGTGCTTCTCATACCAGCATAGGGCACCCATCATCTACGAGGTGCTTAGAAGAGTTCTGGATGTGTCGTTCCGTTTCAACTCGTCTTCATAACAAACTGTGGATGCGCTGGCTATAATTTTTTCCATTTTACAGCTAAAGAAGCCAAGTCAACCCACTTCATAACAAACTGTGGATGCGCTGGCTATAATTTTTTCCATTTTACAGCTAAAGAAGCCAAGTCAACCCAGTACCAACAATTTTCTATAACTCTAGTTCCAGGGAACTGGCCACTCAGATGGCTTCTGTAGGGATCAGGGTATGTATGTGGTACACAGGCATACTTGCAGGTAAAACACTCATACATGTAAAATAAATAAATTAGACGAATAATTTCTGCGCCACCAGAAAAAAAAAAAAAAAAAGAAGAAGAAGCCAAGTCAAAATGAGAAATCTTCCCCAGTCAGTTACTACTAAGCAATACAGTTCAAATTAAGACCAAAGTAATCTATCGGAGAAGGAAAGGACTCGATGAGATCAACAACTCAATTCTCTTCTTTTCTATAGGAGCCGCAGAGACAGCCCAAGAACTTAGATGCTTGCACTCTCTGCTGCCACAATTCATATGGAGACATCTTACCTCGAATCTAAGTTAAATGATTACAGTGTATATTTATTTTCTTCTCGAGCCATTCTAATCCTGAATATACTAGACCAGATCGGGCCTGAGTCCTTTCTATATGGTCTCAACTTCTGCTGTGAGAAATGAACGCCTCTAGCCTAAAACAACATTCTCAACCAGTGGATTTTAGGATACAGGTCAAGTTGGTTTGTGATTAAAATGGGTGAAAAATTAACCATTTCCAGTTTGAAACAAAAAAAAATGGCAATAAACTAATAGGTAGGGAATTTTTAGGTCTAACCTCCTCTCACCATTTCTTTAAATAGTCACCTAACTTCTTGGCTCCCACAACAAAGGTGGTGGGTGTGCAAATATCACAACTGACACATAGCATTGGTGGTGGATGTGCAAATATCACAACTGACACATAGCATTGGTGGTGGGTGTGCAAATATCACAACTGACACACGGCATTGGTGGTGAATGTGCAAATATCACAACTAACACACACGGCACTAGTGGTGGGTGTGCAAATATCACAACTGACACACACAGCACTGGTAGTGGGTGTGCAAATATCACAACTGACACACGGCATCTCTATTTGGCCTGCCGGGCTCAGGTTGCACTGAGATGGGTAAATTATGGGGCTCTGGGAGTTGAATGCTCAGTGGGCTGAATTCAGACCCCCAAACATCCATTTAAAAGCTGTGTGCGGCAACACACATCTGTAACCCCAACGCTAAGACTGTGACAATTCCTGAAGCCCCGGCCCAGCCAGTCCGGCCCAAATGACTTCCATTTAGTGAGTGACCCTGTTTATAAATAAATGAATGAATGAATAATAAATAAATAAGGTAGAAAGTGATTAAGGAAGACACCAGATGTCACCCCTTAACCTCCACACATGCACACATACATGCATACACAATAACACATGCACAACATACACAGCTTTAATTATAATACCTATCTCTATCCTGCTAGACTGGTTGTAATGCAGGAGACCTCCAGTCTACTAACTCTATAAGATGCTCATTTTCTGTGCAGTAAACTTGTTTCTGGCTCCTGTCCCATAGTTACAAGGACTGGTACTTCAGATCTGTCTACAAAGGCCACTGTGGACTGAAAGTTTCTTTCATCTGGAAACAGCATTATTGTTTCTTCTACTATCTGTTTCACAGCTAAAACTCCCTATTTTGGGTCCCCGGAGAAGTGGGGAAGTGAGAATATTTTACAGAGGCAATAGCAACTGAGATCAGAGCTCTCTGAGAACTAGGTAAGGACAAAGGAAGGAAGGTAGAAGACAGGGAGATCTCTGCGACAGCTGCTTACGTCTGGTAGTAGCAAACCCCATTTACCTACAGGGAAACAAGAAAGCCAAAAGCTATACCCAGAATTCCCTGAAACCCTATCCAGCTGGTAATTCTCCTCTCACCGTCTTTACTGCTCGCTCCTCCCCACCTCTATAGAATTTGGATGGCAAAGAAAGAGCCCCTCATTGTCACTCCTTCTTTGGCAAGTAGCTGTGGTCCTCATCCCTCCTCCAACCTCATGTAGAGGAGAAGAAAGTCAGGCTTTGTAGTCATTCTATGGCACTCAGTTCCAGATACTAGGAAGAACAAAACGGAAATCTCAGACTGCTTCCATAAACCATTTCTGTTAAACATGAGGTCTCTGCTTTCCCCCATCCTGGGTGACACTGATAAGTCTCGTAGACAACGCTAAGCTTCTGGGAAGGACCCAAAGGACCAGTGTCCAGAAGAGGATGATTCTTAAAGACAGAAATAATCCATCTGGGTGTAAATCCACATAGTTACCTCACTCTGACGCCACGTTTAGGTTCCATAACAAAGCCTTCAGATGGACCCTAAGCAGATCTAACTCAGTGTGAGCCACCCACTATGTCCCCCTCTTAACAAAATCTGAGGAGACACAATCGTTTTTATTCGCCTTTCTGCTTTCACTAAGGGAGTAAACTGTGGGAAAATGGTTTCTTTCTGCTTTTTTTTTTAAATCATTTATCATTCTGTGTATGTGCATACATGTGTTGCCTGAGTGTGTACATGTGCATGTGCTTGTGCATGTATGTGTGCATGTACGTGTGTATGTGTGTGAGAGAGAGAGAGACAGAGACACAGACACAGAGACCGAGAGAGAAAGACACTGAGAGAAAGAGATTGCTTTGTAAAAGTACAAAGCAATTCACTAGCTCATTGTGCCTGTGGTAACCTTCACACCATATCTCAGCTATGATTGAAGTTTCCTAGTTGGAGGCAAAACAGCATTGTGTTTCTCAAATACACCTGACTTAAGATGAAGCGAAAGCATAGTGATGAAATGGGATGAACGGCAAGGTCCACATGCCCTGTCTTCATTCCACAAAGGAAGAACCAACTCTGCTGTAAAGGAAGCTCAAACCAAACCTCAGCCCAGAAAAATCTCTGGAACATCATCTTGCTGTACTTTCTCCACTAATTATGGTGATTTGGGCTCATTATTAATTGCATTTGGAATGCTGATCTTCTGAAAGTTGGATATTAAATCGGAAATAGATGATTTCCTTTCCAGAGAACCTAAACTGTGCAAATATATGTTTGGAAACACACTAATGAAGACAGCACTCAGGGGATCCCACCAACTCAATATAGCTCCCGTTCACCACAGACTGATATCTCCCTTGGGCCAGGGTAGAAGGTGGGCTCCACCTTCTACATACTGATCCATGCTGTAACATGTATGTAGCTTATGCAGGTGCAAGTTGCTGAAACAGGCCACATCTGGAGACCCACTGGCCACCTCCACTCTCCCAGGGAGACTTGGGAGTGTATTGCCAAGTAGGAAGAGGAGATGATCTTGGAATTGATAAGCCATGGAGGGAAAGGAGGTGTGACTGATGGTACCCTGGATAGAGGCAGTCAATGACCTGGGATCAGCCTCTGTTTGCTACCTATTTGAAGTCTGAGGGTCCCAAAGAAGTTGCTTCTCCTTTTTCTACATCCTAGCTTTCCCGGCAGCAAGACTAAAACTCTTAATATCTGCAAAAAAATAGTTGCTTGAAGAACAAATGACATCATTTGTAAAAAGTGTTCTGTAAACTGAAAAGTGCTACACGAAAGGTGAAGGATTTCCTGGAACTCTCCATTGAAAGTGCAGCTCCCGTTCGGAGGTTTTATTTATTCCTTAAGTGTATTAAAGTCCCTGAAAATAGCCACAGATCCATTATTAACTGAACACTGATCAGATCCTTGTCTGGCCAGACACACACCCATCTGGCATCACTACCTCATGCTCACAACAGCCTTTCAATTCCTGGAGAAACGGGGGGGGGGGGGGGGGGGAGGGGGAGGGGGGGGGGGCGAGGGGAGGGAAAGCAGCTACAGGCTTGAGAACCGGGAAGGAAATGAGACTGAGAAGAGGAAATGGGAAAATGGATGTGCGTTCTGGCACTGTGCTGCTGGAGACAACCTTCTTCTCCTGGCTTTATTTGTACTCTGTGGTTTGCAACTTTGAGGAGTCTAGAATTTCATGATACCAGGGCCTTGGATACCCTCCAGTCCCTCCATTCACCTGTTTATTCATCCATCATCTAAACATCAATAGATCTGGCTCTCCCCTCACCAGCTCCCCTCCCTTGCTGATCCTTCCCTATCTCCCTTCCCGTCGCGATTCATCCAGCTCTCTACCCATCCGTCTGTCCATTCATTCATCCACCCATCCATCCATCAAATTCATCATGAAACAATGGGTTTCTAAGTGACTAAGGTTTGCCAGGCACTTCCTATGGCACTGGAGTACAATTTTGAACAAGATGAGGACGTGCCTACTCATGAAGCTCCAGTGCTAGTAAAGGAGTTTGGCATCCAACATGATATGTAAGTGAGATGGCTCCAGACACAACTGCCAGGAAGAGCCCTCGACAGATGATACATTCTAGAACCTGACAGAGACGGGGAACTAGATTCCTCAAAAAGGCCAAGAAAATCCTTCAGGGAAGGTAGCGTGTGACCTGAGAGTCACATAGTGGAAAGGAGCCAGGTGTGTGACTACTCATCACCAGCAGCTCAAAGTGTAAGTGCAGAAGCTCTGTGACAAAAAGAGGAGGGGGGTGGGGGGAGAGGAGAAAGACAATCCACTGCCTCAAGTACCCAAAGATCAGAACAAGGGTGGGATGAGGTGAGGAGGGGGAGGTATACAAAGAGCCCACAGGTACACAGAGGTCATAGCCATGGCTGCTTTCTAAACAGAAAGAAAGGAAGGCCCAGAGAGGCTAAGGGGAGACCCTAAAGTCACACCGCCAGTAAATGATGCAGCTGCTTCCAGAACCTAATTCTTCCCACCCCCCCAAGTCTTGAGTTTTCTCCACTACATTGATCCACTTGCCTCAAGCCATGAGAGAACATTCTGCATTGATGTTTCCGGGGCTTAAAAGCCTTTAACGTGCTGGAGCAGTAAGCAAATCTAGAGTAGGCAGGAGAACAGCACTAAATGATTCTGGTGAGTTGGCATGACTACCCCTCCTCTGCCTAGCCTTCTCTCTCTTTACTCTCTTCCTTCTCCTTTACCTCCTTCCAATAAGTTTTGACAATCCTTGAGTGTTGGAAGACTTGCCAGGCAGATGTTCCAATAGTCTATTAGACACATGCCAGAAGAATGACTAAGAGTCCAGATTTTAGTCCAGTATTGCTAACTACTAGCTGGGCGACTCTGAGCAAGTTGCTTGATCTTCCTGTTCCACAGTTCCCTCGTTTTTCAAAGTAGGACAACACTTTCCTCCTAAACTGCTTGTCAGTATTAAGGAAATTAACCCATGAGAAGCATTCGCCTGGTATCTGGCCCATGATTCTAAGACACACCCATGGCCAGACTCTAGTCACCTGCACCTTCAGAAACAAAAGGTGTGAGCCAGATTACCTCAGGAAAGGCAGTTTCATGGTGTCCTGGCCACAGCGACGGTCAAGTAGGACAGTAACATAGTGTCAAATAAGAACTATGGAACCTGAGTCTGAAGACTGAGTCCCCTTCCAGAGGCCCCGGGTTCAATTCCCGGCACCCACATGGCAACTGGATAAGTATCTGTAATGCCAGTCAGTTCCTAGGGTGATCTGATGCCCACTTCTGGCCTTCATGAACAGTGCGTGCACGTGGTACACAGGCAAACCACCCATACACATAAAACTAAATGAAGAATGTTTAAAATAATGAAAATAATAAAGTAACGAAAGCAAACCAGAAGGGGACCAGTGAGAGGGAGGGAGGAAGAGTGGGGTAGGGAGGAGGGGTGAGGTAAGGCCTTGGGATGGAGAATATAAATATGAGTAAAGTATAATGACACATAGGAATGAAGATTTCATTATGGAACTCATTCCCCATATGCTAATCATTTTTTTAATTTAAAAAAAAAAAAAGAATTGTGAGCATAAGTGATGGGAGTATTGGCCTTGAGGCACCTGGGCTGACTGGTAAAATACTATTCTTTTTATTGTGATGTTTATTTTTAGCATCTGTGGTTGTAACTGCAGATGCTACTAGTATGCCCTTCTCTGTATCAGGCTGAGAAACACAGAAAATTCGTGGGAACCTCTTGTCACAGAGACACAAGAAGATGTTTCAGAAATAAGTTTTCAAAGCCAGCTTCAGGAACACAGACCCTTGATGTTCCTAGCAGAATTCCAAAAGCTATCTACCCCTCCTCTGTCAACTGCTGCCCCCTGGGGACATCTCACCCTAGAATGCCCCCCCCCCCTTCCCCATACCAGATGTATGCCCCAGCTGTATCCCGGTCCTTGGAAGTTCCACCTGGGTGCTTCTTTGACAAGTCCTGTGGATTTGAGGTCACTCTCTGTATCATCTCTCCATCTCCAACGCTATCACCTTGGCGAGTGCACAGTTGCTTATGGTCCCTAGAATTGCAATCATCTTACGCCAATGGTTCTGAAACTTAGCTCAGATCACGTGACATGACTCCGGCTTGAAACTCTTCAAGGCTTAAAGTAAAGACCCCTCTTCCTCAATCCCAAACCTGACTCTATTACAACCAACCCAGGGGCTTTGGAGATCCCCAGCCACACCTCACAGCACAAATTCCTTACTGTCTCTCTCCTCTAAGCTTGGGACACTGTTTTCAGCTCCTCAAATGCACATGTTCCTTCTGCTCTGTGGACTTCTGCTCTGCAGCTCTCTAAGGAAGGCAGAGCCCCTTCTCATTGGCCAGGGAACGCCCACTCTAGGTGCCAGGACCATAGGGGTGTCTTTTCCTCACCAAAACCTCCTGTCATCTTTTCCTCTGGCCTTTGCCAATCTGCTCGTTTTTGTTTCAGACAGGGGAGAAGCTCAAGTTGACTTGGAACTCACTAGGTAGCCTCATGTTAATTAAAGCTCAAACTAATGGAAATCCTGCCTCAGGCTCCCTAATGCTGACAAGACCGGCACAAGCCACCACACTTCTATCAGACTTTCTTAAAGCCTCCTGGCGCCCACAGAGTACGCTACACATCGAATTCCTAACGCCTCCCTGAAGTGACTAATTTTGACCCGACACCCACACTGTAAACTCTAAGAAGACATATATTTTGCCTGTCCTCTTGTGACTATATTTCCAGGTCTCAGACTGTGGCTGATGTGAAGTGTGTATTTGACAAATAAATCCTGCAATGATTAAAACTAAAAGCCAAACCAGCAGGCTTCTTAATTTCCAGAGATTTGGAAACCAAACAGAAGACTGGGGTTGTACTGAAGGGGTCTGCAAACTGAAGGGCAATACCTCTTCACTCACTCTCGAGCCAGTCAATTCATTAAGACATTTACTTCACACAGAACTTGCTTTCCTGGATCTAGTCTGGGGAAGAGAAGAAATGAAGTCATAAAGAAATTGAAAGGGAAGAACTGAGCTGAGTGGGAATTAGATATGATCAAGATCAAAACTGTCAAAGACTAATAACATGATATTCTTTAAAAGACCCACTCAAGCACTGCCTACCCTAATTCAGCCTGGATATGAAGAGGTGACTGGACACACTGTTTCAACTTGTCCTGCTCCCATACTATTTACTTATCGATAGGTTATATGGGGGAGGGGGAGCAGTAGCCAAGGCCAGGAGTGTGGCACACCCATACAACCTGCCTTAATCCCTTTTACAGGAAAGGAAAGTGAACTCACATTTCTAAAAGTATACCACACCATTGTGTGCGTGGGCACACTGTAGGTCACTCCGTGAGCCCTTTCCAGACCCACCCTTGTCGAGGAAACCATTCCCCACACCCCTTCTACAACCTGAGCCAAACTAGCCAGCAGGATTAGTAATAAGACAGAGCGAAGACTCATGAGGCCCCTTGGGCTCCATTATGCTACATGCCCTAGGAGAGAAGTGCTACCCCAGAGACAGCTACTGCAGATCTCAGCCTCACGCTGCCAAGAAACCTGTCCCTCTGAGGACACGCGGGCCATGAGGCGCAGCTCCAGGTCCAGTGAGAGGCACCCCACCCATCTGCCAGAGAGACAAAGATCACTAGAAACAAAGGACACACACACACACAGGCACACGAACATGCACACTCACAAAGTCAAAAGCAAATACCAACTCTTGGTACAATTTCAAAACAAACAGCAGCTTGGTGTAGCTTTAAATAGAAGGTGAAGCCATCCTAGAGGGACAATGATTATGTGATCCTGACAGGAGCGATCTGGGTTCCGAACCCACGCTGCCTCCGCCCTCCTCCCACCCACGCTGCAGTTGTCAGGCGCATTTCCCAGCCTCAGGACGCATGCTGCCTGCCGGGAGCAAGCCCATCCACACAGTGAGGCACCCGCAGGTGGAAGAGAGCCAGGGTAGCCCGAAGTAGGCAATACCAACCTTTAGGATCCCAGTTCACCTGCTTTCTTGGCGTCTCGATTGGAAATTTCATTGCTCCGTTGCCCACAGGGGGATGAAATGAAAAGAATCAAAATAACAATAATAAAGTCTTCACGATTTACAACTCGTTGGTTAAACAGACCAACGGAACAATTTGTGAGGGTGGAGGAGCATTGAAGTGGCTCGTGGGGAGCCCCAGAGAAAGACAAGCGGGGAAAATACTAGCTGCGGAAAGCACCGAGCACTGGCTGAGTTGGGTGTTTGCACCGGTTAAGGGGGTGGCCAGCTGCTGCCCTTGTGCGTGAAAGAAAAAGTAAGATCGGATGCTGAGGGTGGTTCCGAGAGGATGAAAGAGCCGGGCTGCTTCTGCAAAAGCGCGGTAGGCAGATGCGAGGCTGAGCAGCTGCGGGGCGGAGGCCGGAGAGAAGCCCACCGCAGCGTCCCTCGGGTCCCCAAAGGCGTGTTCGTACCCCCTCTCTTGCATCCACACACACGCACGCACACACACACACACACACGCACACGCACACGCACACGCACACATACATACATACACACATACACACAGGCGCGCACACACTCGGCCGCGCGCTCGGGCGGACACGTCAGCCTCGCTCGGCTGAGCACAGAGCACTCGCCCCTCCCCAGCCGGGGCTCCTCGCCCCCGGGCGACGCCCCCCACTCTCCGCCCGCTGAAAGCCATTGGACAGAAGGGTGGCGCGGAGCCCCGGGGAGCTCGCGGCTAAGGCGACCCTCCCCGTGGCGCGCTGCAGGTGCCGCGCCACTGCGGGAGAACGCCGGGCGCGCGTGGATCCCGGACACCCGGTCTCGTCGCTGGGCGGTGGCGGACCTGTCCTCCCCCGGGCTGCGCGGAGACTGCGAGCAGAGGGCGCGGCTGCTACTTACTGGTGCGGCCGCAGCGTGCTCGGTGGAGTTGCAGCCGGAGACACGCTTGGCTGCCTGGAAGGCTCTGCAGGAGGCGGAGGAAAGGGCCTGCCTGCCGCGGCCCCACCGCAGAC
This sequence comes from Montemys delectorum, assembly GCA_019843815.1. Taxonomy (NCBI): domain Eukaryota; kingdom Metazoa; phylum Chordata; class Mammalia; order Rodentia; family Muridae; genus Montemys; species Montemys delectorum. Next base: position 2,880 of record JADRCD010198306.1, on the reverse strand, counting down.
CTCGGCCTGGGGGGGTGACCTCCTTTCACCGCTCCCACCCCGGGTGCCTGCTCTTTCTCTTTTGTCACTTCATTTTTGGTACTCCATTCCCTGCTCCCCAGCGTGGTCCTCTCGCCTGAGTCCCGAACCCAGGTCTCCACGGTGCTCCTGAGTGAAGGAAGCTAATTCCAGCCATGAGCCTTTTGTTCTGGGACCGCTTGGCGCTGGCTGCGCTCTCACCGCGCCTAGTTCCCCAGGCACAGCTTGGTCTCTTCCCCAGCTACCTGTAGCCGGACTAGGGCTCATGCTTGGAGGCTGGGGAGATGGGCTGGGGAGAGCCTCTGAGGCCCAGGAGGAAAGTGGAGTTGCTAAGGCTTGGCGACTCTACTTTGAGAAGCTAAGGAGGTGGCCCCGGGGAGCCCTTGAGAATCAGCCAGTAGTGGGTGCAGGAAGACCTCAGCCCTGTTCTCAGAGAGTTAGGGAGATGCCCCACCCCCACTCTCCTCGTCCTGGAATCCCTAGGTGGGTTTATGATAAGAAAAGGCCAGAAAAGGCTAACAGTGCCCGGGTGCTCTTGAAAGAGCCACCCGGAGTATCCATATGAATTCTGCTTGTAAGTTCCCTGGGGAGCCTAGCAACAGAGACTTGCACATAACAGACACTCAAAATAATTAACAACAACAACAACAATAATGATGATGATGTATGCTAAAGGAAGTGTAATGTTTGCTAAAGGAAGGTTTGATTAGCACACTGTGGTGTTGGATAGGAAGTTCAACTCAGTCCCTTTGTCTATAAGTAAGATTACTAAAATCTCTTATTCATTCAGCATCTACAAACCGAAGTCCTTCTGTGTGACATCACTAAGCCAGGTGCTGGCCACCTGGCAAAGAGTAAGACTGACGTGGACATGTGCTTCGAAGAACTAATGCCAGGAGGTCAGATGGACTGTGACTGCCTTAACTTAGGGAAGAAAAAGTGACAACTACCCAATTCCCAAGATGCCAGCTGTGCTCCTCAAACCCTACACTAGCCTGGCATTCAAGATACCTTGGAGGTCCATGGGAGGCCTGGGTAAACATATCAACACCCACCCACCCACATACACACCCACCCACCCACATACACACCCACCCACATACACACCCACTCACCCACATACACACACACACACACACACACACACACTTCTGGGGCGTGCTCTATGGAGAGGGCTACTGTGGGAAGTGCTTTGTCACTGACTTCCCTAGCAGCCCAGACACAAGCTTTGAGTTCTCTGCAGACCAAGTTCAAGGACAGCCAGCACCACACTGAGGCGCTGCTCTGCCTCCTGATGGCTTTGGATGGCTTCCCCAAGTGCATCGGAACAGCCTCCTCTGGGCTGTATCCACACTTTCCCCCTCCTTGGACTTCGAGGACTACGAACAAGGCACGAACATAAAGCAAATAGAACTTCCTCATTTCCCAGGGGTGAGCCCCCAGAGAAACCGCTATGCATAGGATTTCTTTACCCAAGCCCACAGAAAGGAGACCCTCAGAAGCACTTTCAAGTCTCACTCGACCCTCTCCTCCCTGCATCTCCACTGGAACCAGTCAGGCATCAACAGAGAAGCACACTTCTCCAAAACCCCTTTAGGTGAGGAGGCCCAGCAGCTTATTTAATGCAACTTCACCTCACTCCTCTCTTTCTCCATCAGTTTCCTCCATCTCTCTAAGGACTCTCTCCCTGGCCTCTTTGTACAGAGGTGAAGACTTCTGCTTAGGGGAATAAGAAATATCCCCCCCCCCAAGATCACAGAAGGGAGATTGAGACCCCAAGTTTATCTGACCCAAAGACCCATCATCTCTATACCAAAACCTTGGGGTCTAGGACCACGAATCTGACCAGATGTGTTCTTTTGAGTAATGATGGTCCAAATATTGGGTTATCCAAACTCCAGCCTCTTTCCCTTTGTATAAGGAACTGGGCTATCCTGCATTCGAGGAGGTCAACATTAAGGAATTCTATCACTGCCCAAAGCACCATTCCTTGGAACACACTGCGGTCTCCTGATGCACTGCCATTCAGCCAATCAACAAACACAGAGCATCCCTTATGTTCAAAGTAAGTTGCAGGTCTTCCTTAAAAGTGATTTTGACCTCTAGGTAATAAATGACCTCCCACCCCAATAGCAGGAGGACAGTTACAGGGAGGTTGGGAGACATGGGGCAGACCCTACTGGCCGGGGAAACAGAATTCGTACATAGCTGTTGGTTGGGTTAAAGTCTTGCTCTGGCCACTGGCATGGGGGAACATCTCTGCACTGAATCCTGAATCACTGGATTCCTTTCCTCTTGCTTTTCAGGGGCCACTCATCTCTGGAGCATTCCCTCACCCCCACTCTCATCCTCAAAGACAAGTTTATGGGATGGGGGACAAAAATAAAGAAATTCCATTACCCTCCCTGCAATGCGCGTGAAATTAAATGCAATTCTTCCAAAGCTGAGATGGAAGACCACCACCCCTCAAAACAAACAAACAAACAAACAAGAACCAGCACCTTAGCCCATTAGCTAATTAGCACATTAACTCTTCTTGCCTCCCCACCCCCCCACCCCCATCCCCCGCCCGCTTCCATCACAGTCAATTCACATTGATTGGTTGGTTGGGTTGGTTATTTGGGGACTCATTCCACTTACCCAAAGGAGGAAGAAAGCAGTAACCTGTGTAGAGAAAAAACGTCCACAAAAAGGGCGGTGCGGGGTGATTGGGTCTCGCTCTGCGCCACGGCAACTTCCATGGCTACCGCTGCGGGCCAGTTAGGTCTGGTGGCAAGAGCCCGCCTCGGGTTTCTGCCGCAGGAAAACAAAGCGTCTTGGGGAAATTCTCCCTACGTTCTCTGTCCCCCGCCAGGAGCCCCT
>JADRCD010198305.1:0-19307 GCA_019843815.1 Montemys delectorum | reverse complement strand
TTCATGTCAGAAACACCAGGCAGAAGGTGACCACTCGGATTTAAGGAAGCATCAAATAATAAATCACTCACTCTCTAGGCATTCACAGATTACACGGTCTCTAACATAGCTTTGGAAAACTTGACTTTATACTATCTCATATCTCATTATAAAGTGCATCTTAAAATTGAGAGGTAATGGGGGCTGGCGAGATGGCTCAGCGGGTCACAGCACTGACTGCTCTTCCGAAGGTCTTTAGTTCAAATCCCAACAACCACATGGTGGCTCACAACCACCCATAATGAGATCTGACACCCTCTTCTGGTGTATCTGAAGATAGCTATAGTGTACTTATTTATAATAATAAATAAATCTTTTTTAAAAAAAAAGTTGAGAAGTAATGAGAAAATTAAAGCTATATAGCATCTTTAACTTCCAGGGCATAATAAAATCTAGTCCACCCACCCACCTGACTTTATAACTGCACTGTCCAATCTCTTCTAATGAGAGAAGCCTTTCACAGGTCAAGGACGAATCACATGCACAAAAGAAATTGCCTAAATGAGTCTATTTAAAAAGCAATTTATCAGTGATAGCTTTAAAACAAAACAAAAGAACAAGCAAACAAAAAAAAAAATATTAACCTCTCTTCCCAGCACAATTGTTTGTTCGTAAGAAGTTTATTCCACAATTCTTCTACGGAAATGAAACACATTCATTTCGCTTTCTGCTTTGCCTCTGTGAGGGAGAATCTAATTGTTTCTTTGGAGCACTGTTCTGAAAGCTTCCAAGGTGGGAATTAAAGTGAGATCTATTTTTAGTGTGCCTGGTCTTTTTATAATCTAGCCTGCGCAGTGAAGTGAAGCTCTTGGGCTTGAATGGAAAGTTTCATGCTAGCAAGAGAGCCCACCAGCTCCAGATCTTACCCTCTGGGGCCTACACAGCCGGTGCCAGAGCCTCAGCCACAGCTGCTAAAATGCAGTAGCTAATATTAGCACCCTGGACAATAAATAAATAGCAGGAATCCGAGCACCATCAAGATATTCCATCTTGGGGCATGCAATCTCAGTGTGGGAAGGCAGAAATTATTCAGAAAGAAAGAAAGGTGACCTAGTAGGAGAAAACCAGAAATGTCTGGACAAATGTAAACCTAAGTTAAAAAACCAAAGGGAAAGAAAGCAGGCAAACTATGGCTCACAAAAAGGAAATTTGTAACATATAATTAAAATGGAGATATGTGATATGAATAAAAGCATGAAAAAAAGCTTAGCATTCTGGAGAACAAAAAAAAAAAAAAAAAAAAAAAAAGAGTAGTCTCAAGGGCTGAAAGAAAGCAATGCCATCCGATAGCCAAATTTGCAAAAATTAGAGAGAGCAAAAAGGATATTGGTTTAGGAAAACAAACTGTCAGGATTATAAGGCTATGCTCAGGTGAGTGGGCTCATCCAAGTCTTGACAACTTCCATTTCCATCATGGCCAAACTGAAGATAAAGATGCCTAGCTCTGAGCAGCAGGTAGAATGCCTACAAAGGTAACTTTAAATCTACGGCAGCTTGCAGAGGGCCTGGGCACTAGCATGTCTTAAGTGGCCTTACGTTTCGTGAATGAATAAAGTATTTGTGGATTCCAAGACTGCAGAGCAATGTGCCTATTGTCATCTGAGCTCCAACTCTTCACAGGCAACTGATAACAGTGGTCCTCTAAGGGTGATCAGCATTTGCATCACCTGGGAACATCTACCTGTCAAATGTCTATTGAACAGCAGCATCCTTCATCCACTGAAGCAGAAACCCCCAGGTGAACCTAGAAACTTAAACTAAGGAGCCATTCAAGGATGGTGGGATGGCTCAGTGGGCAAGCCACTTGCTGAACAAGAAGGAAGAGTTCAGACTCTTCAGAACCCATAAAGCCACATGAGGTGATGTACGAATATCTGTAATCCTATAGAGATGGCACTCAAGAGCCAACTAGCCATGTGTACACAGTGGCTAATAAAAGACTCTACCTCAAACAAGGTGGAAAATGAATACTGTCACCTGGGGTGTCCTACACACACACACACACACACACACACACACACAAAACACACACACCTCAAAACAAACAAAGATTTAAAAAAAAAACAAAAAAAGAAGTCTTCTAGATTATTCTGACATGGCATATCTACTAACCATGGAAGTGACCAGCAAGCATTATTTTAATGCAAATCATTAATGTTATTTAAGATTTTTGTATATAACTCAGATTATGGAAGAGGAAAAAAAAACTAAAGTATAAAGGGCCCCAGATCTTACTTAGCACAACTGACACTATGATGGAGGTACCATTCAAGATTTTCAGTCTAGTATTCCAGCACAGAGGCAGTACCACCTACCAAAATGAGAACAAAGACCTAATCCATCAAAGTCCAGAGTTCTGGGAAAGTCACTAAATGCACTAACCTTTTTTTTTTGGCTTCTGTACTTCTACTTCTGGGTGAATATCATTGTTAACTGAGGTGTATCCTCCCAGGATGTGGCTTTTACGCCTAAACTCTCACCCTGAGGAAAGCTTGGGGCCCCACTCAGGTCCTGAAGACCCAGGATAGTCAGCAGCTACTAAAGACTTTATTGGCTTGAACCTGTGTCTGAGTGATCTTCTCCAGTGGATATCTCTGGGCTAGATGGCATTCAATACCCATAAAGAAGCCCTTACAACCAGGCTCAGGATAGAGGGATGAAGAAAAGAATTCTGTTCTTTACCTTTCTCTTGTATCAATGTCCAAGACCAGACAGAGAGGTATCCTATATGAGCCACCCATCCTGAACCTCTGGGTGTGTGTGTGTGTGTGTGTGTGTGTGTGTGTGTGTGTGCGCGCGCGCGCGCGTGCGCACATGCACACAAATGCATGTGTATGAATATGTGCAAGTGTATGTTGTATGCATATAATATAGATACATATATATGTGTGTGTGTTGTATGCCATTTTCACAAATACAAACATGGAATATATGTACACATATGTACACACATGTTTGTGTATGTATGTTGTATTCTTGCTCACTCTTTCAAGATTAATAGTGTTGCTCTGTTTCATGGTAAGTTCACTTGAGATCAGAGGAGTCAGGTAGAGATTACTGATGACTATGGAACTCAAAGAGAATGGTCAACTATAAACCGCAGGCTTTTAATCATGTGTCCTTTCTCTTGCTTTCATGAAATTTATTTAAGAAGACCATGAGGACAAACAAACCAGCTTTGAGGCAAGGGTAGTATGCAGCCTAGCTCTTACGTATCATCAAAACAGTCACTGAACTATGGCCATTGACTGCCTTCCTTCAACCTTATTTTGAATAGAGACCCAGTAAGATCAAAGCATTTCCCCAAGGCCATGAAAAATCAAACAAACCGAAAAAAACTCACCAAGGCATTGAATTTACACTTCTCAGCCCAGAGCATGTCTTTAGTCATCCCAGACCTGAGCTTCTCAAGTCTCACCAGCAATGTGTACAAGGCAAGATGGAATGGAGGGAGGCCGAGGCTTGTCACCATTACTCAGGCAGGAGGTGACAGCAGTCTGAATCAGGGCTGTGGTGGTGGAATAGGAAGAAGGAATCACATACAAAATCATCATAAATAAAGTGAATTGGTGAGAGTCCAGGGATAAATGACGGGAAGGCAGAGCCATCAATGTCCAGCATCCAGTCTGAGCAGTGGGGGAGACCAGCACCAGCAGGAGTGAGCAGATGCATCAATGCCAAGTCCAATAATGCTGCTAGAGCTGAGGTGAGAGGCCAGACTGGAAAGACGGTCTGGAAGCCATCCTCGTGGTGACAGCTCAGGATGAGAAATTGCTACCAAAGGTCCAGGAGAATGGCTAAAAGGGAAGGGGGGAGGGGGGAGATTGTGTGAGAACTCAGGAAAATGGATACAGTGCCGGGGCTCTGCAAACCACACAGAGAATGCTTCTAATGAGATTAGCTCTGCGGGCAGAGTAAGGGGTAGGGAGGGAATGGCGCTGACCACTGACCTAGAGAAGCAGGTCCACAGAACAGATGTGAGCAAGCAAGTGACTTCATTTAGGAAATCACCTGTTAGATCAATGTGTACCAGAGACAAGGAAAGAGGGGAGGAGGGAGGAGGAAGAGAGGGAACTGGAGATCAAGAGAAAGGATGAGGAAGGGAAAGGAGAAAGGAGGAAGAGAAGCTAAACATGGAGAAGCAGGGATAATTTACTGCTTTCTTAGTGGTATGAGGGGAACAGGTTTCAGACCCTAGCAGATGGAAAGCAGAGAGGTGGAGAAGGACATGGAATATAGTAAAGATGAGAAAAGACCCAAGGAAGAGTACTTTGGAAAACAGCAGCATTTTCCACAGTAGCTTACAGACATAGAGACATAAGTAGATGGCCAAAGAATGGTGTGTCTACTCAGGGGAAGACTACTCAGGCATTAAGAAGGAAGTGGAAGCCATCCACATCATGTCATGAATGAGCTTTGGAAGTATTGTACCCAATGGGAAAAGCTGCTGAGAAACATTGCCTAGTGTATGACTAAATTTTTATGAAGTGTCTAAAGTAGGCAAATCTATGAAGCAGAAAGTTGTCTAGGGCTGAAGGTTGGGGAAATGCTAGAATCACATGATGCTAGGAAGGACTAGAATGCATATTTTGAGGTGATAAGATGTCTGGAAATTTATTGTAATGATAATTATCCAACCCTGAATATATTTAAAAAAAAAACATTAAATTTTTCTATCTCAATAGTATATGGATGATATTTCAATGAGCTATTATTTAAAAACAAAAATCAAAAAACTGATGTCATACACAATTTCTCACTGCAAGCATATTTCCTATCCAACTTGCCAGAAATCAGCTCTCCCCTCAAATGCATCCCTAGTCCAAAGTCTCTCACCACTTCTACAAGCAGCAGGCCAGCTGTGCTTATATACTGCCTGGTTGGCCAGTAGTCTCCTAGCCATCTTCTCAGCATGCCTGCTGGTGCTCATTCTTCCCCAGTTCCAGAGTGACCTTTCTAAGAGGGACATCCCATGGCCCACTGCAGTTAGCCATCAAAGGCTCCCATCATCGTTGGGACAAGAACCTTGTTCATCGCTGTGAGCTGGCACAGCTCATCTGAGCTCCACATCTCATCCCTGACTCTCTTATGCACTGCACTCCTGCCCCACAGACACTGCAGGCAAGTTCCTACCTCAGGACCTTTTGTGTTATCTTAATCCATGAAGGCTCCTGGAGCAAAGTACCTCACACTGGGGAACCAGTAAATGCCACCAGCATACTGATACAGCTCGAGGCTGAGTAGTCCAAAATCAAAGTACCAGTAGACCCAGTATCTGGTAAGGTCTTCTTCCTCATAAATGATGCTTTCTATATGTTATTACATAGCAGAAAGGAAAACAGGGGCATCTTTTAATAAGGACAGCATCTCCATTCATGTGTGTATCACACCTGTGTCCTCTGAGGTTCACCTTTTAATACCTTCATCTTGGTAGCTCCATTTCAACATACAAGCTTTGTGGAGCACAAGTATTCAGACCATATCATAGCATGTGGGTAGACCTGACATTTTCCTCCCACTGATATTTACATTGTTGACAAGCTCATCTCCTTGGGGTCTCTTATTTCAGTCTCAGAAAGGCATTCCCTAGTGACCCTACTCTCTGCCTCTTTTCTTTTTGCTTCTTCATTGCACCCATCGAACCTTGCTTCTATTCATTGACCACATTTGTGTACATGTATACACAAACACACATGTATGCACACATACAGATACCATAGTATACCCATGCATGCCTGTGGTTTAGCTATCTCCACCCTTAAACTATGACCTCGGTGTACACAAACACTTAAACAATTATATCCACTGAACCCAGAGAACACCTGACAGGTAGCAAGCATTTGTTAGACAACTGTCAGATGAATGAATGAATGAATGAATGAATGATCTTTGCATCAACCTTTATTTTAAAGATGAAAAGACCTGCCAGGGCTTTATGGAAGGTTAGGAGCGTCACATAACCAGTAAACCAGAAAGGCCCACTTGAAATTTTGAGCCACAAAATTTTGGTTTTGTCTCCACTTAGATCCAGTTGGTGCCATCATTTGTCCTGAGAAGAGACAATACCACTGGAGGTAATGAGTTTATACTGGTCAAAACCTTCTGCTATATGCACAATGAATAGAAAACTGAGGAGTCGTTGGTGTGCAGAGAAAGGCCTTCTAACTCAGAGATGGACCCAGAATGATGGAGCTGTGTCTCAGTTTCTCCCACGGAGCTTATGCCCTTGAATGTGTCCTTTAACCTTCAGGCTTCACACATCAAGAGGAAAGATCTGAATCTGCCCATCTTTACACACAGCACCATGGTCCACTTATACACACTCCTTGGGTTGTACGTGAGAACTCACAGTCGATGCAGGGATTTGTCCCCAGGTGGAGGTGCCCACTTCACAGGCACTGACCCTCCAGCCATCAATGTTTTCCAGATAGATGTAGATAGGCTCATGTGCTACACGTGCCTCAGCAATGATGAGTTCCTAAAAATAGTCTAAAATCACCCGTTAGTCAGAACAGTGTGGTGCTTTGAAGCATTGTGGAAACCCATTGCAAGATGCTAATAATATTTTGGCAGTGGCAGGTGTAAATGTGTATCACAGATATTCTTTCTAGAAAAGAAAGAAAGAAAAAAAGAAAGAAAGAAAGAAAGAAAGAAAGAAAGAAAGAAAGAAAGAAAGAAAGAAAGAAAGAAAGAAAGGAAGGAAGGAAGAAAGAAAGAAAGAAAGGAAGAAAGAGAAGTGGCTCCTTTGAGGAAAATTATATTCTTGATGTTAGAAGGCTTTAATAAAATAAATCCCAGTTTAAAAGTTAAATTTCATTTTAGTCATGTGTCTCCTGTCTGCTACTAAAGCCCAGGGTTTGGCACAAAGACAGAGTTGTGTGTGTGTTCCTTTCCAAAGCCAGGCAGGCTCAGGTCCCAAAGAGAGGTGATTCATCATTCAAATCAGAAGGCCGACAAGGAGACCAGGCGAGGGAGAGTATCAAGAATTTAGAAAGAGCCTGATTCAATTCATTCCAAATTGAGGGCCTTCTGTTAGATATCTTTGATGACCTGCTTTCTAATAGTGTTGCTAGTTTCAAGATAAATATCAATCACACTTAATGATAACATTTTCCTCATAATACGAAATTTAACAATAATGTAAAACTCATTTTATGTTGTTCAGATATATACATGGCTTTCTCAAAACCATGACTTTTCTCAACAACTAGAAAAGTCCTGCTTACAAGCTACTGTTTTTACAAAGTAAATGAAAATAGAATAGACAAGAGTTTGTTGTTGAATCAACTCAAATTCTAATCTACTATATTCATAATCTCTATATTATCCATGAACCAAAGAATCTCTTAAACCATAACTAACTGCCCACACAAGACCTTCACCAAGCCTGCCCATATTCTAGCACAGTTGGGTGAGGTCTCGCCCCTAACTGAGGGAGCTGTTGGCAGTTGATAGCTGCTGGGGGAGGGAGACTCATTCTTTTTGTTGAGGATGTGGCTACTGGTAGGTTTTCTTGGCTCCTGTGGATGACTCCACCCACATGCACATATGGGCAACACTAACTGGACTTGTTGGACTATTTATTTTTTAAGGAGCTAAAAAAGGATATGAAGTTGAGGGGTGGACATTGCAGGGAAGGAGAGCCCAGGGGAGTTGGGTTGTGATAAATGGGAGATGGAAACAATCATATTTCATTATGTGCACATATGAAAACTCTCAAAGAATTTTTAAAAACTTTTAAATTGCTTCTGTAAAACATTTTTAAAAATACCACTTCACAAAAGCAAGTGTCTGTGGGATGAAAGTTTCCTATAGGTAAACAACGTCGAGCAGGTAACACATCTCCGAAAAGGGCCTTGAAACATGATGTACAAGCCAGCAAGATCGTTGTTTCATTTTGAAATCTGCTAAATCTGTGAGCTGTATGCAGGGAACCACCTCCCCCCCCAGATGTAAACATGACATTCCTTGGAAATTCGTGGGAAGAGTGAGATATAATATACAGAAAATAGTACAAACTGCCATGCTTTTTATAAAAAAAAAAATGCAATAAAACAACTTATAGCTGTTGATAAGTATGGTGCTATGAAATAGCTTTTATTTTAATAGAAGAGATAAAATATCAGAAACAGGAAGACCGTGTCTTAAATGGGGGATAAGACGTATTAACTATAAAAGGTAAGTCTGTCTACCACAATCCAAGAACGATGGAGTCAAAGCACCATGGAATCATGATTCCAAATAAGTCTTTCCTCTTTGAGCTTTTTCCTCAGTTATCTTTGTTACAGCAAGGTAAAAGTGACTGCTACAGGAGGCAAATAGAGGCTACTTGGAAAGTAAAATAATGTAGAATGTAGAAATAGGAGCTAACAGGCACCTAGGGTGACCTGTAGAGGTCTGGCTGGAAGACAGGAAGATGAACTGTGGACAGCTAGAGCCCCTGAGTTCAGTTTAGGGATGCTTTAGTTCAAGGTAGCCTAGAACATCCAAATGGAGATGCCAAGGTGGCATCTGGATGAATGGGTTGGAGGGGAATATAACTGAGAGATACAAATGTAGGAAACAGAGTAGTTCAAATATGTGACATTGTTCCATGTACACTGACATGAAAAGATACATATGATCAACCAGTAAATAGCCTGGGAGTGCAAATTGTAGAATAAACTGCATCCTAATGCACACATTAGAAATGTGTACTTTGGGGCTGGAGAGACAGCTCAGCGGTTAAGAGCACCGGCTGCTCTTCCAAAGGTCCTGAGTTCAATTCCCAGCAACCACATGGTGGCTCACAACCATCTGTAATGGGATCTGATGCCCTCTTCTGGTGTGTCTGAAGAGAGCAATGGTGTACTCAAATACATAAAATAAACAAATAAATCTTTTTTTAAAAAAAAAAAAAGAAATGTGTATTTAGAAAAACAGTATCATCATGCCATCATGCACACACACGTTACACACAATGATCTGATGAATGACAAATGTATTGAATTATTAACTGATTCTTAAGATTTTATTGTTTGGGCTAGGATAAGGAACTCTTCATTTTCAGTTTATAAACTTGTACACTGTAGGTTGTGTTTTGGACAGTGAGTATCTAATCTCTCTGACTCCCATTTCTCTATCCATACTCTCCAACAACATCACCTACCTCATCCCAAGTGCCCACGCAGTAATAGACGCTGGCACCAGAAGGAGATGCAGAGGAGCAAAGTGATCGGAGTTGTGGTGAGAAACTTATTAGTCTCTCACTGTTTTACAACAATATCAAGACGTTCAAATGCTTAGAGAGCTTCAAGTCACTTGTTCCATTCAAAAATACCCCATACTAATCAAGACTTGCCCTGGGATGGAAAACAAGCTACCAAGAACTCGGGCTGGTAAACAAGTATCAACAAAAGATAATGATCATAAATAGGAGACTCAGGTGTTGGTGCATAACAGCTTGTATGGCTCATCCTAGCCTTTTCCTAAGTGGCTTAACATATCACCCAGAGCAACAGCACCCATATCAAGACATACTTCTATGGTTGCTTTCTGAAACATACATACACACTACTTGCCTAAAAATAACATTTTCCCAAACCAAAATATATATATATGGTAGACTACAACAACAGGCGCATCCTAACATCAGAAAGCTAGCCAGGAGGTATGAATGGCTCATGTGCGCTTCCTTCCTCCAGTCCTTAAGTATATGCAGACTGATAGATTCAAATGAGAGCCCTTTGTGAAGCAGCTGAACAGAGTATTGTCGGCCCATCCCTTAACCAATGCACAGACATTCCCCAGAGAGACATCCGCTGGCTACTAAGTAAATCTTACCTGGAAGACAGAGGCAAGTGAAATTGCTCCCGTCCTGCTTCTCGTTCGCATCGATACAGCTTGCTTCATTCTGGCAGGGTTTCCTCTGGCAGGCATCAAATTCTTCACAGAAGGTGCCAATGTACTGGTCCTCACAGGTGCAGGAGAAGGTTGTCTAAGACACAAAAATACAGAGTATGTTATGCCTGAATACAATACTCTAAAACACGTGCTTTGGGCAAAACTGAAGGCTCAAATGTCCTGTGTCCTTTTATAAAGATATCAATGCAGAATGATTTGACCATTTGACTTTGTCATAATCTATTTAAATGGTGTCATATGAGAAATAGTATGTCGCTCTTTGCAGTTTAATTTTGGACATTTATTTTTATACCTTATTCATATTTATCCCAATCAGCTACAACCTTCCTAAGATAGAAATAGAAAGAACAACCAGTTTTAAATGAAAAATGATGTTTCACTGACCCATGAGAATGGCAGCTTTGTCAAAGTATACCATGCTTTAGCCATCCAAATTAGGTACCATGCTAACCAGCTCAAATCCTGAGCATAGATGATGCTCACACCTCAACTGCTACCAACTGTCCTACTTGGCCCATCTTTCCAGGGCACCATGAGGATCCTCTCTATCGCTTTATAACTGATCTCAAAGTGCAACCAGTCAGAGTCCCTGGGAGCAAGGGAAAATTATAGAATCTGATTCGAGATTCAAGCACTTCATTCATTCATGACCTCATACAGTGCTCAAACATCAGGCTCAAAGAAATGACTAACTTGAAACTTTACATCTGAAGTAGCTGAAAAGCCCAAATAAAACCGGACCTTCCTAAGCCTCTATTGCTGAAGACACGGAGAGTTGTAGAACCCAGTGCCTACGTGTACAATACAACTCTTGCATTCGAGGCTCCAGGATCATTGCAGAAGAAACTGTGGAGGGAGCATAACAGCCATGAACCCCGGACACGGTGCTCAGAGGAGCAGAGCTGGATCTGATGTGAAAGCCCCCTCCCTAAAGACTAGCTTTCATGGAGCCAGAAATGCCAGGCAAGCTTCCAAAGAATGGAAGGGAGCACCCAACAATCCTACCTAGTTATGACACCTATGAACCACAACCACAGCGGCACGGCACGATAACCCTAACCGTGTAACAGAGGCATAGCTCAACAGCAAACAGCTCCTCCCTCATTGAATTGAAGACCTGTTCAACAAGAGGGAAATTATGCTTGGTTCTGGAAACCTAGCCAGCTACCTAGTAAAGTCACAGATTTTAGAGCACAACCACCACTTTGCTAAACTAGAATAATTCCTAACTATACTCTAAATGTTTAACATTATATCGACAGAGAAGTATATCTCTCACCCTCCACCAAGGACACTTCTCTTTGCAACAGACAAGACAACTACAGAAAACCACAACTATTAACATGTAGTGTTATAGAACCCGGTAGCCACATGTACAATACAACTCTTGCATTGTAAGGCACTAGGATCATTGCAGAAGAAACTGTGGAGTGATCATAACAGCCAGAGAAATGGGAAATTTGCTGTGAGATTGTGTCTCCTAGAAAATGTCAAAGCAGCTACACCTGTGAACTGTCACCACCCTGATTTCCTAAAGTGTTCTGAAAAAGGGTGACAGCAATAAACATGCTCATATGCTGTAGAGGAAGAAAGTCTCATAAGGCCTCAACCCTAGATGAAGGACTATAGGCAACTAAGGAATGCTGGGAGTGGGAGCAGGCCTGGGGAAGAACATAGCATAGTCATCCAATACCAAAGAGTCAGCACTGAGAACATTCATAAAAGAAACTTTATACCGACTGAGAAGGCTGTCTTTTTACATTTAGGAGTGTGTGTGTGTGTGTGTGTGTGTGTGTGTGTGTGTGTGTATGTGTGTGTGTGTGTGTACACGCACATGTGTGTGTATGTGTGTGTGCATGTGTGTCTATGTGTGTGTGTATGTGTGTATGCATGTGTGTGTGCATGTGTGTGTATGTGTGTGTGCATGTGTATGTATGTGTGTGTATGTGTGTGTGTGCATGAGTGTGTATGTGTGTGTGCGTGTGTGTGTATGTGTGTGTATGTGTGTGTATGCATGAGTGTGTATGTGTGTGCGTGCATGTGTGTGTATGTGTGTGTGCATGTGTGTGCGTGTGTGTGTGTGTGTGTGTGTGTGTGTGTAATATCAATTAAAGAAAAGGAGGCCATAAAAGGCCGGGTTCATGGGGGCTTAGGAGGGTTTAGGAGGAAGGAAAGGGAAGGAAAATGGGAACTGGACCTTCCTACAGACATGAGGAAAGTGCAGACCTGGCTCCAAAGCTTATGCAAAGTAACCCAGATCTCCATGAACATGGGGGAGAGGCAAAAGAGAAGAATAATGTTGAATGTTGAGGCAGAAAGCAGGTAAGAGGCAGAGTTAATGGATGTCTACAGTGAACACAGCAGGACTGTTGTATGCACAAATTCACATCACCTATGACTGCGTGAACAAGAGCTCCTCAAGATCAAGCCAGCCAAAATTCCATGTGCATGGAGGAGGAGCCCATCCCTAGCTAAGGAGCTATTGGCAAGTGATGGCTGCTGTGGAGCGGAGAATCGGGTTTCTGAAAGGCTCCAGGAGATGCTCCTACACCCACTATGTACTGGCAGAGCTAAGTAGACAGTATGTTTCAAAAAATAGAGCATAGTAGGTTAGAATGAAAAAGCAGTGGGAAGGGACAGGGAAGAGAAGGTGATAGATGTGGGCAAAATGTATGAAATTATCAAACAATAAATAGGAAAAATTTGAAGTTTGCCTTTATAACATGGAGCTTTGCGATCACTAAAGCCCTCAGGTCTATAGAAATGGCAGTACCCATAGAATAGTCAAGAAAGAAAGAAAGAAAGAAAGAAAGAAAGAAAGAAAGAAAGAAAGAAAGAAAGAAAGAAAGAAAGAAAGAAAGAGAAAGAGAGAGAGAGAGGAAGAGAGGGAGGGAGGGAGGGAGGGAGGAAGGGAGGAAGAAGGAAGGAAGGATGGGAGAGAGAAGGAGAGAGAAGAAAACACCAAGAGTAATGAGTTTAAATTGTGTGTGACTGCTGCTTTCCAGAGTGGCAACCTGAAAGGTTATATAGTCCTCAAAATTTACCCATAGTGTAGTAGTGCATCTGTATTTGCCTTCTTGTGTCATGTTCTGCCTTTATTTTATTCAAAGAATAAATCTACTTGGCTAAAATAGTTTAAAGGAAAAATAAAGATCTAAACAAACAAAAGCACATTCCTTGGATCTCCCCTCAAGTCCTGAACATAGGTGGGCATTGCTAGGGAGGGGAAAAGAGATGAGAGTAGGTAGAGTTTGAGTGTCCTGCAGGGATATGTGTGTGCAAGTGAGTGTACAAGTATGTATATGCATGAAGAAGCCATACTTTGGGTGTGGTGTCTCGGGTATTGTCCATTATTTCTTTCAACAGGATCTTCCATGGGCCTGGAGCCCACCGAAAAGGCTAGGCTGGCTTCCCAGCAAGCCCCAGGAATTTTCCTGTCTCTACTTTCCTAGCCCTGGGATTACAAGCACCACCATACCTATGAGTCCCAGGGATCAAATTTAGGTCTTGATTCTGGCCCTTGCAAGCACGACAGTTACTGGGCCATCTATCTCCAGGGTGCCATGGCAGGCTTCTATGACCACTCTTCCACAGCACCACCACCAATCTCTGCCCCCCACCCACTCTTCCTATCCCTTACCCCAGATTCCTGCTCCAATACTTGTTACTGCTGCTGTTGTTTGGTCATGTTAAAGCCGGCCTTAAGGTGATAATCCTTCTGCCTTAGCCCACTGGAGAGAGACTCCATCAGCACAGTCAGGTGCCTACCTTCCTCCTGGAAAAGGCGGAGCTGTCCACACTTCTCTTTAATATACTTTGTCTCTCAACTCAGTTTCCTCATTGTGGTGCATTTCTTGATAATACTTCTATACGTTTAGATTTCTTGAGTGTGTGACAAAACCAGAGCACCCTCCTTCCATCCTCCTGATGCCCAGTGTCCTTGCTGTCACCATTCCTGACATAAAAAGCCAGGATTTTTATTACCATTCATCACACTGACTTTCCACCATGGGCCAGTTTTTAATTGAGTCTCAAGGTTTTCTGAACCACACAAAATACAACAAAGATTGTATCGATTGCAAAGAACAATGCCACCCTTCCCTGGAACTCAGTCACATCAGCAGCTGCTTTATTTTGATCACAAGGATGTTTTAAGAATTTACCCCATAGTGAGAGGCTGCAATAACCTTTGAATCGTATCGATGCCATTTTAGGTTCTATATAAATTATAATTGCCTTCATCTGTGTCTTGTTATTATATAAATTGAATGTCTAGATTTCCTAGTGTTGATTCAGCTTTATGTTCCTGGAACACCCACTGAAGGCATTCTGAAAAATGGCTTTCATTTGGCTTTGATTCTATTCATTGTTGTATATGTAGTGTTTTCCATTCCTGCCCTCCTGTCCCCATCAGACTCACTTTCTAAGAAAACCTATCCCTTGTACATGAGATTATGTTTCACGTCATAAAAGGGTGCCCTTCACAAATGGCTGACCAGGTGACCTGCCCATTTTGAGACCCATCCCATGGGCAGGCACTAATCCTACACAGTCAGTATTAATGATGCTTTGCTGTACTTGCAGACAGGAGGCTAGCATAGCAGCCCTCTGAGAAGCTCAGCTGACTGAGACAGACGAAGATACCCACAGACAAACTTGGATGGAGGCCAGAGGCCCCTGTGGAAGAGTTAGGGGAAGGATTGAAGGCCCTCAGGGAGATAGCAATCCCAAAACAAAACCAACAGTGTCTACTAACCTGGATCCCTGGGAGCTCCCAGAAACTGAGTCACCAACCAGAGAGCATGCATGGGCTGGTCGGAGGCCCCCAACTCATATATAGCAGAGGCCTGCCACTTCTGGCCTCAGTGGGAGAGGCACCAGGAGGGTAAATGGCGGGGAAGGGATGCCTTCTCGGAGGCGATGGGGAGGAGGTATGGGGCGAGGAACTCTGCAAGGGGGGACTGGAAGGTGACAACATTTGGGATGTAAATGGTGCCCTTTATAACAAGTAGTTGATTCATGGAACAGCAGTAGTCCTCAACTTCAGACAATGAAGCAATAGGCCAAACTATAAAATACAACCTTGAAAGTGATCAAACTGCCAAGGATTATATAGTATCTTTCTAGTAAAGAACAGAATGAGTTCCTGTTTGATCTGCACAACCAACTCTCCTTTAGTTCAAAGACATGGTCTTCCTTAGACACTAGAACAACTGGAGTCAAAGCAGCTAGCTTCCTTCTTCATTGAAAGCTGTGTCCTCTGCCCTGTGTATCACCTCTCAGAACACTTCCTGGTGACCAGACATCCCCTCTGCACTGTACCAGGAGTTTCTAGACCCATCTGGTTTTCCACAATGCTAGGATTTTCTGTTGGTTGTTCTTGCAGAGACACTGAGCCTGGCTTAAGCTCTAAGAGGACTGATAACAACAGAGTCTTTAAATAGGAAACTCCCTTTTCTAGAACTATATTATAAGAGTAATCTTTTTTTCTCTCTCAAATACAACAGAGAGCACACGTTCCATATTTGCAAGTTGTGTCTGGAGCTCTTTGTGCATAGGGGAATTGGTGACCGCCTTTGAAATATATAATAGATGCTGGGCACACACCCTACACAGACAGGCCTCCTGTAGTGGTAAATTGCCATATGCCGCTGGCTCAGGCAGCTGGTGTCTAGAATTCACTTGGTTTGTAGCCAGACATTCTATGCTACAGATGAATTGCCTTGGATATTTGAGAGATACATTTTGCACATAACTAATCTAGTCAGTGTTATGAAAAAACATGTTGTTCATAAACATAAATTATTAAAAGCCCTAAATCAAATATTATCAAGTTGACTTTTATTTGAATTTAAAGATAAAACAGAGGCATACGCTTTAGTTGCTTCGCTTTAAGCAGGAACATTGAAAGAAGTTGATAAGAAACTGCTAAAGCGATTGCTTTCAACAAAGCAAAACACTAAATGGATTTTAATTCTGTCTGATGAGGAAGGAAGGAAATTAACAGATGTTTAAATATCCATGAACATGAAAAGTTTTTTTGCTAAATCTTTACATCCTCTATAGCATACATCCTTAACGTTAGATTTCTTGCAAGAACAACAATCTTCCCTGTAATATTAAAAGGTTTAGTTTGGATGAAGAATAAGTTCAGGAGCCTTCTCCCTTGGTGCTGAACTGCTTGCTCCTGACAGATTCATGGACAAGGGGTAGCTGATGCTTTCAACTATGTAGTGACCTCATCAGGTTCCAATCCAATGGCCACACACATGGCCCTGGTTAAGTTAAATGGGTTACAAAACAAAAACAAAAGTCACAACTGGAAAAGGGACTTCTGTTAGGAATCAGAGGGACATGAGAGGGAGGGGTAGTCAGAGCACACTATATACATCTATAAAATTATCAAAGAACAAACTCAACTGATAAAGGAATTGGCTTTATAGTTTCAAGGCAGTTGACTTATAAGACATTGTGAATATCTATAATAGGAGAAACTGTGCTGGTATATTTTTATGTAAAAACTATTGTTTAACCCCTGAAAGTTACAAAATATCCTTGAGAAAGCTAATATGCTACTCATAATAATGCTAATCTAGGTCCGATTAATGCTGCCGGCATAAGAGACAAAGCAGATGCCTTTGAAGCTAGTAGCTCACCTAAGCTACAGAAAGATACTTCCTTGTCAAAATATTGCTCGTGTACAAGTAAATGTAATTCTGAAGTAAAATGAAAAGCAGAATTCAGAGATTAATTTTCAAACTCAGAATAGAATATCAATTTTCCTCAACAGCTTGAAGTCAAATATTCTACTTGCATATTAATGAGTCTTTCTCAGTGAAGAGTTCCAAGTTAAAGAAATGTTCAATGTGGCTGGAGAGATGGCTCAGCAGTTAAGAGCACTGATTGCTCTTCCAGGGGTCATGAGTTCAATTCCCAGCAACCACATGGTGGCTCACAACCATCTGTAATGGGATGCAATGCCCTCTTCTGGTGTGTCTGAAGACAGCTACAGTATACTCCTATACATAAAAAAAAATAAAAATAAAAATAAACAAATCTTTAAGAAGAAAATGAGGAGGAAGAGAAGGAGGAGGAAGAAGAAGAGAGAAGAAGAAGAGGGGGAAGTTTTTAGTAACTACTTAATCACGCATTCAACATCTTATGAGCACCAACTTCAGTAAAGAACTATTCCGGGAGAGTTGAAGGAAACAGTGATTTTTATTTTTATTTTTATTTTTATTTTCCTTTGTTGTAGTTGTTGTTGTTTGGTTTGGTTTGGTTTGGTTTGGTTTGGTTTGGTTTATTTGAGATAGGGTTTCTATATTTGAGATAGGGTTTCTATGTCTAGCCCTGGCCATCCTGGAACTTGCTATGTAGACCAGGCTGGCTTCAAACTCACAGAGACTGGCCTACCTCTGACTCCCGAGTTGCTGGGATTAAAGTCATATACCACCACCTGACTGAGACCTGGCAACAATGGGAAATAGATACTGACTCGGTGAGTGGGTGGGGGGTATGGAAAAATACTCCAGGTAAAGTCAACTAGCAGTAAAAAGACTTCCAGAAGAACTTGCCTACGTCAAGAAAGTTCCAGATGCCAATGTGACCAGATTAGAGCAAGTGACAGAGAATAGTAAGACATGAGGAAGTACAAATAATCAGATATGAGGTCATATATGACAGTGGTTTTCTGGGACTATTTACCTCACAGGATACATTTAGCAGTATCAGGAGAAATGCCTCATAGTCACAACTGGGCACCTGCAATTAGCATCTAATGAATGGAGTTTAGGGATGCTGCTAAGCATTGTTCAGTGTACCGTAAAGATTGGCCCTGTCTCAAATGTTGATGGTGTCAACATTGAGAAACATTGATGGAGATAGGCTTAGAAGTTCTGACCTCTGGCATGGTATAAAACTTGGGGAAGGATCTCCCATGCTCATGGATTGGCAGGATTAATATAGTAAAAATGGCCATCTTACCAAAGGCAATCTACAGATTCAATGCAATCCCCATCAAAATTCCAACTCAATTCTTCACAGACTTAGAAAGAGCAATTTGCAAATTCATCTGGAACAACAAAAAACCCAGGATAGCCAAAACTATTCTCAACAATAAAGGAACCTCCGGTGGAATCACAATCCCGGACCTTAAGCTGTACTACAGAGCAATTGTGATTTAAAAAAAACTGCATGGTATTGGTACAGTGACAGGCAGGTTGATCAATGGAACAGAATTGAAGACCCAGAAATAAACCCATCACCTATAGTCACTTGATCTTTGACAAAGGAGCTAAAACCATACAGTGGAAAAAAGACAGCATTTTCAACAGATGGTGCTGGCTCAACTGGCGGTCAACATGTAGAAAAATGCAAATCGACCCATTCCTTTCGCCTTGTACAAAGCTCAAGTCCAAGTGAATCAGGGACCTCCACATCAAACCAGATACATTGAAACTAATAGAAAGTAAAGTGGGGAAGAACCTCGAGCAAATAGGCACAGGGGAAAATTTCCTGAAGAGAACCCCAATAGCTTCTGCAATAAGATCAAGAATTGACAAATGGGACCTCATAAAGTTGCAAAGCTTCTGTAAGGCAAAAGACACTGTCAATAGGACAAAATGGCAACCAACAAATTGGGAAAAGATCTTTACCAACCCTATATCTGATAGAGGGCTAATATCCAATGTATACAAAGAACTCAAGAAGTTAGACTCCAAAGAACCAAATAATCCTATTAAAAATGGGTACAGAGCTAAACATAGAATTCTCAACTGATGAACACCAAATGGCTGAGAAGCACCTAAAGAAATATTCAACATCCTTAGTCATCAGGGAAATGCAAATCAAAACTACTCTGAGATTCCACCTCACACCAGACAGATTGGCTAGGATAAAAGACTCAGGTGACAGCAGATGCTGGAGAGGTTGCGGAGAAATAGGAATACTCCTTCATTGCTGGTGGGATTGCAAACTAGTACAACCACTCTGGAAATCAGTGTGGCAGTTCCTCCGGAAATTGGACATAGTTCTACCAGAGGACCCAGCCATACCACTCCTGGGCATATACCCACAAGATGCTTCATCATGTAGTAAGGACACATGCTCCACCATGTTCATAGCAGCCTTATTTATAATAGCCAGAAACTGGAAACAATCCAGATGTCCCTCAACAGAGGAATGGATACAGAAAGTGTGGTACATCCACACAATGGAGTACTACTCAGCTATTAAAAACAATGAATTTATGAAATTCTTAGGGAAATGGATGGATCTGGAGAGTATCATCCTGAGTGAGGTAACCCAATCACAAAAGATCACACATGGTATGCATTCTCTGATAAGTGGTTATTAGCCCAGAAGTT
>JADRCD010198302.1:521-28616 GCA_019843815.1 Montemys delectorum | reverse complement strand
AAGAAAGAAAGAAAGAAAGAAAGAAAGAAAGAAAGAAAGAAAGAAAGGGAAGCAAGGAGGGCAGGAGGAGGAGGAGGAGGAAGAAGAAGAAGAAAAAGAAGATGGAGAAGGGATAGAGAAGAAGAAGAAGAGAAGAAACTAAACCCACATCAGTACAAGAATGGTTAAACATAGTCATAATTCAATAGATGGTTAAAAATGCAAAGCAGTATGAACAAGAATGATGTCAGTTAGAAAAAAAATGTCCCCAACACCTGTCATTAAATAATAAAGGCATGCGGCAGAACAATCATGGAACTGTGTATAGAATTATTAAGAATGAATAAGTACATCTGGAAGCAGAAGAAAAATAGAGAGTAATAAAGCAGGAATTGTTACTTTAATAAGTATTTTGAACATTTCAAGAAGGCAATGACATGCATGGCTTTGAAAATCTGTAATGCAACTAATTATCTGTATTGTATAGCTTTTTAATGTTGAAATAAAACAATGTAGCATTGATACACTTTAAGTTCAGGTTCCCACAACATTAGACAGGATCATTTTCCAGGCTTTTAATAACTAATGTTTTCATAAGGCCTAGTGACTCATCAGGTAAATGGATGCTTTAAACACTATAGCCCCAGCACTGGGCTTTCACCTTCTTACCAACTCATTCTTTCTCATTAATCCCTTTAAAATATTTATGTATGATTGTTGGACCTACACATATGTATGTGCAATGTGTGAGTACAGTGTCCCTGTATGCCAGAAGAGGGTATCTGATCCCCTGAGTCTTGAGTCACTGATGACCGTGAGCCATCAGTACGATGCCATATGAGTGCCAGTGACCAAACCCAGTCTTCTGTAGTAGTGAGTGTTCTTAGCCATTGAGCCAACTCCATCTCTCCCTTTAATTCTTGGTAATGCTATGGTAGGGGTTTTGTTGTTGTTTTTTGTTTATCTGTTTGTTTTGTTGGGGTGGGTAGAAATTCTCAATTTTATTTATTCTGAGATAAATATGTATAAATATGTAGGTTGAAGCTTGAAGAAATGAGTTGGTAGAACACCAAAAATCCTAATAAAATTGGAAAAATCCTAATAAAATTGGAAAAATCCTAATAAAATTGGAAAAATCCTAATAAAATTGGAAAAAATCCTATGGGAGCAGTCCTGCTGTTCCTGAGTCTCCTGGTTAGTCTTCTACTGACAAGAAGTCTCTGCATTAACACGACCATTGCCTATTGGCAGGCCTTCTCTCTATGTCTTCAACACAACAATTCAGTGAATGATATTTGTGCCATCTTGAAATGCATAGAAAAACCTGTTTTGAAAGGTTATCCTCCATTGAAAACAACTGCCGTCTTGGGACCTGCTTAACAAAGATCATCCCAGCTGGGCTAGTTAACTGTTTTAAAACCTTCATAGAGAGGTGGAGAAGGTCTCAAGACCCTCACTTGAAAATCTACCTCTTCCCTGTCACCTGTTGTATACACATAATCCTGCCCTAATTTCATGAAGCCTTGGGTGGGGCTAGAGTACTGAGGAAGACTGAGTGGGGAACCATCTGTGCACCTACAGAAAAGTCTCATTTCTGCAGGGTCAAACTTTTCCATCTTTACCTATTATGGGAAGAGAACCATATTTCTGTAGTAAGCCCTCTCCTAGGCTCCATAAGCAAGTGCAATAAACTCCTTGCTTCCCCAGGGTAAACTTTAGTGGAATAAAGCCTTGTTTGTCATTGGGACTTTTGCAGAAGGAATAGCCCAACTCCAGCACAACAGTATAAAGTAAGATGGCAAGAAGCCACTTCTCTTAGCCAAATGAGCCAGCACTTGGATTGGAACATCAACTTCTTGCTTTTCCAGAAAATACTCTCCAGTTGATGATGACAACATGCTGGGAAGTATCTCTCCCAGAAAGTGATGGACTGAACTGGCCAGCACTGCCTATGTAGAAGAAAATGTGCTACAGGATAGATGACCTGGGAACTTTTGCTTTTGGAACAAGGTCTACCAGAAACTCTCTGAACTGACTCATGGAGCCAACCAATATATTCAGGCAGTCAAAACAAACACATTCATCTTTTCTTCTTCTTATTGTTGATACTTTCTCCTGGACACCTGATAGTTTAAAATAATATAAGAATTCTTAAAACATTTCCACTAGTCATGTAGGTTATAATTAGAAGAGACAAGAGGTGGACATTATACTGGACATCTTAGGGTGTATGATGGAATAATATAAATCACCAGTTAGAGGCATTTACATCATAATGCATCTTTGTAAGAAAGGATCATTCAGAAGGGTTAAAGAAAATGTTGGGGTCTGAGCACCTCATCTATATGAGAGCAAGTGTTAAAACCCTAGTCTAATATTTTTCATTTCCCAGAGTCTGTGAGAACAGATGCTCTGACTCTCATTAGCCACTCAAGATGATGCTCCACAAGCTATCATTCCCTTCTCTGCCCAGCCCATGCCACATACACTTACAAGACATGTCTGTATCCCAGAACCTCTTGGGCACATCTCTACTGCTTCCTAACAACAGAGTCACTCTCTAGGATTGGTCTCCTAATTCTTCCTTAAACCCTCTGGCCAGGCAGTGGTGGTGCTCACCTTTAATCCCAGCACTTGGGAGGCAGAGGCAGGTGGATTTCTGCATTCAAGGCTAGCCTGGTCTACAGAGTGAGTTCCAGGACAGCCAGGGCTACACAGAGAAACCCTGTCTCGAAAAACCAAAAAAGAAAAAAAAAAGAAAGAAAAGAAAAACCCTCTGAAGAAAGTCCCATGGATATCAAGGGAAAGGCTTTAAGTTCGTAGAATTAGGAAGTGTATAACACCTCTAGCGTATAGTGAAAAACCACATATGATGTAAATTCTAGGATATTTCAGAGAGAAATATTCCATTAACTGTCCCAACAAATTTACAAATACTGTTATTTTTCACCTCTTTTACAGATGGCTTCTTTCCATATTCATTGACTGTACCTTTCAGAGCTGGCCACAGCAGTGTTGTGGACTTACATACTCTTCCAGGTCCCCTCAGTGTTCCACTTAACAGGGGAGTCTATTTCTTTTATGTCTTTTGGAAATTTGGAGTGAAATTTGGGTTTTCTTAGTGAAAAGATGTCAGATACAAAATCACAGTAGTGCCATGAGAGGCTCGATGTCTTCTCCAGGTCATACCACCTGGGAGCTATTTGAAACTTAGCCACTAGTGCTGAGAAAGGGCATCAGTGTGGAGAGGCCATGCAGGGCTGTACCAGACTGCATAGCTCGAAAGTCCCATCCACCACCAGCTCCATCACCACACAAGAGGGGAAATCCTCCAGATTCACACCCAATGCGCACTTTTACTCAGAAACAGGTATTTGGTAATTTCTGGAGCTATTTCTGCTTTTTAAAACTAGAGGTAGAAGTGTTACTGGTATTTCTCAGGTAGAAGTCAAGATGCTTCTAGAATTCTACAATGCCCAGCCCTTCATACAAGGTGGAAAAACCTTGCTCTGTCAGCCTGCATCCTGCAGTTTTTGAACCACACACACCAATGCCAAGTGTATATGAAACACTCTGTCCCTGCCAAATTCTTCCCCAACACAGTTTCATAAGGCAAGGAGTTTCACAGCAATAAATAATTGGCATCAGAAAAGTAGAAGAGTTGAGTCACATCCGCAGGTCTCTGGGAGTGAGACTTGCACAGCTCCTCAGGCCACCATGTAGGGACATATCAATAGAAACTATCTAAGTAGCTCTAGCCAAAGCATGGCTGTGACTGGGGCAGGGAGAGTGATATAAAGAAAGAGTGTTACAAGGAAAAGGCAAAGGGCCCTTTTTACATTCCCCATCTCCAGGAGAACACTTCCTTTTTCTTCCTTTGACTGAAAATATATGCAGAGACTGTGTCTGCTTCAAAAGTGACTTTTGAATGTGTCTTATATGTATGTATGTATGTATGTACTCATACATTCATGTACTCACAGATATGCTAGTCTATGCATGTGGAGGGTAGAATCCTCTATTGATTTTTACCCTACATTTTGAGTCAGGATCTCTCATTGAACCTGAAAATTGGTGGTTACAAGCCTCAAGAATCCACCATACCTAGCACTACAGACATACATCTCTGTGCCTGGGTTTTAACAAGGTACTAAAGAATCAGCCTAGACCCTCATGCTTGCATGGTAAGCATTTGATCAACTCTACCATATCCCCAGCTCCATGGACATGATTTAGAGGTTTTCATGTCCAGTGTTCCCAAATAATCCTCCCATGATTCCTAGTACCCAAGACTACAGAACTCTACCTAGAAGTTCTTTCAAGTATCACACCACAAGTTTTGTACCTTTAAAAGCCAATTACCAGGATCTCCCTCAACCTGCATCTCACTTTTAGTTCAGGAGAATTCTTTTAAATAAGAACCAGTTTTGACAGTACTTTACCACTTGAAGTGGAAAAAAAAAATATCAGTAGTTTTACCTGGAGGCATCTATCCTAAGAAAAGAACCTGAAATTTTGATCAAATATTTATATGCAAAACTGTTTAATGCAAGGCCATTTAATCTTCATTAAAACACCATGACCAAGGCAGCTTATTCAAGACACACTTTATTTGGAGTTATGGCTCCCGAGAGTCTGAATCTATGGTGATAGAGCAGCGGAGGCATAAGAAGCAGGCAGCAGATAACAGGCAGCCTCTATGACAGCAGGAAGCAGCAAGCAGACAACAGGAAACAGGAAGCAGGAGGCAGTCAACATGCATGGCAGCAGTAGTAGTAGTTGGAAACTTACATCTTGAACTATAAGCACTAAGTAGAAGAATGGAAGCCCACCCCCAACAATACACTTCCTCCAGCAAGGCCACATCTTCTAAGCCTCCTGAAACAGGAGAACTATCTGGAACTACACATTCAAATGCCTGTGACTACAAAGGGAAGAGGTGCTTCACATTCAAACCATCCTAGCCAGTATACAATTTCCCTACAAATGATCTATGCTGGAAAAGGCCATTCCTGTTTCTCAACACTTACTCATTTCTAAGCCTAGACCAAATGTATTTAAAGTTCACCATATGTTTCTGAATGGACAGTGTTCAGTGTGCAAGAATTCCTCTATTCTCAGTGGCTGTCACTATCCATCAGATCTAAGCAGAACATGTGAGCAATTCTCCCACTCCTGCATGTCCCATATCCAACTAACACTCCAATCACTCTTGTAATTCCATTACTCCTATTCTCTCCCATGTCATGATCTTCTGTTACCTCTGAGTTACTTCAAGCTTCAAAATGGGGTTCAAGTGTTCTGAAATCCACTTCCATGTGACAGACAAAGCAAACCTTCAAAGCTTGCACCCAGTCATAGCATCCATTTATTTAGGCCAGTAAGATAGCTCAGCCAGTAAAGGCACTCACCACTGGATAAAACCCACCTGGTGGCCTGAGTTCATATAGTAGAAGGGGAGAACCACCCTCAATAAGTTGCATATAACTGTTGTTTTATTTTGTTTTCCCAGAAAGCCCCCATGCAACTCCCCATCATTTGGCCCACACTGCTTGCTGGGTTTGGAAAAGCCATGTGGCCAGAGTCCTGCTTATCCTACTGCCTCCTCCTGGGACAGTTCACCACTTCAAATATCTTTGCAATTTCTGTTCCAAGCAGATAGTAGCTAATACATCTTTCTACACTCGGCATATCCCTTTGCTTTCAGCTAAATTGCCCTGTACCATCCATCGCCATCACTGTTCTCATTCTAATGCTCAGTTTTTCATCTAAGCTCTTGGAATTTTGAAGCTCCCTTGCCTCTGGTCTTACCTTCTCTTCCTTCATAGGACCCCTCTTCAACAACACACACACACACACACACACACACACACACACTACTAAGGACCAATGGTGTCCATAAAAAGCATAGTGGGTTTATTGGAAAACAATACTAATTAATAATCAAAACCATATTATGTGGCTATTAAACATAAAGAAAGTAATGACTACTAAGTAAGAAGGGAAAGAAAAGCAATAAATAGTCTGAGGCTGGGTTTGTTTGGCAAAAAGTCCACCTAGAAGACATGTCCAACTGTGACATTATGTTATGATCTACAAGCTTGTGATTAAGAACTCTTGTGTTTCCAACCAAAGAGTACACATGGTGGGACTAATGGCTCCAGCAGCCATTAGTCTGGTATAGCAGAGGATGACCAAGTCGGACATCAATGGGAGGAGAGGCCCTTGGCCCTATGAAGGTTCTATGCCCCAGTGTAGAGGAATGCCAAGGCCAGTAAGCAGGAGGGGGTAAGGTGGTGAACAGGGGGGGGGGGGGGGGAACAGGGGATTGTTTTAGTTTTTGTTTTTTTAATTTAATTTTTTTTTTTTTTGGAGGAGAACCTGGGAACGGAAATATTGTAAATAAAGAAAACATCTAATATAAATAAATAAATAAATAAATAAATAAATAAATAAATAAAACTCTTGTGTTTTAAAGAAGTTTATAATTCTGTATTGAGCAGCACTCATAACTTTCATGTGATATCTGTGTCCTAGACCTGTGGACAGACCTGGTAGATGATAATCATCCAGTGAGGGACATATCTTCTACCAAAGCCACTAGGATTCTGCCACTGAGAGGCAGCAAAGTGATTTGGGCTTGAATGCTGGCTGTTATCTGTAAGACAGTGATGGCGGTAGAAATGACAGTCAAAACTATATTCTTCAATAGATATGATGATGCTAACATCCCAAAGCAGTACATACCAGGAAGTCAGTAATTGCAGGCATCCCAGCCATTGATAATGGTTAGTAGAGCTGGAAATTACCATAGACAATTAATTAGCCATTCCATCTAGAAATACAAACCCTTAGTACTGGGAAACACTTCCTAACAGATCACCGAATCCTTTTGTAAGTGTGCCACAAATTTCCTATGTCTGATGTTTGAAATGGTAAGAATTCTTCCTTAGCTGGTTGTTCCTTTCCTGCGCTTCTCTTTCATTGTGTTTTAGGTGTGGTAATTTTCTCTTGTTCATCTGAGAATGCAAATTACAGGATGCAGAATAAGAGGCTTCTAACTTTTGTTCTTTATTCCTTCTGAAGGTTTCCTTTGGCTTCTGTTTGGTTTGGATTCAGTTTCAAGTGGATATCACTGTTGTCTTTGGTGGCCTGTGCATATCTAATGGACAGATTTTTAAATTAACAGGAAATTTCCTGGGGAAAGAATGAAGGAAGATGAGTGGAATTGCTAGTGCTTCCCATGGCCCATTGTAGAGCCTCTGGGCAGGAAGGGATTGTGCCCACAAGTGATTGGTGTTTGTGCAATTCCTTAGTCTCTCAAGAAACTAATTCTATTGTAGTCAGCCTGGGGAAGGCAAGTGATGCTAGCTTTCATAGGAAGGATATTGGAGGGGACTCATGATACCGCATAAGACCTCGCTGTCTACTGTCACCTAGGTTACCCTATTCTCTTTCTTAAATTAACCACTACTCCCACCATCTTCCAAAAACCATTTATTGGTCTTTCATAACTCATTTTTACTTGTCCTATGCCTTAAAATTTCTTCCTAATGGTAATAGTGTTTCCTAGGTTAGTGGAGCTAGGAGGGGAGTGAATGAATGCATTCAAACATACACTGACCTTTCCATCCCTTTTTAATGTGCTTTCATCACCTGTAATATTGCATACTAAAATTGGTCTATAATTGGTAATGTTTTCAGAATTTTTAATCTATTCTATGATACCTAGTGATGTTCCCATAACAGATTTCAAATTATCATGAATTTAAAATATACTTTTATATTTGGCAGCACAATTTTTTAATTGTAATTCCTCTTTTTGAAAATTTTAGCTTTCTTGGCTACTCTTATATCATCATAGTTTAACTTTAAAATTAAGTTAGGCCAGATTTTTGAACCAATTTGAAATGAAAATTACTTTCTTTTATTAGCTGTCTGCATGCAAGTACTCAGCACTAGTCTCTGCTTATTAAACACAGTTTTATATTGATACTAATTAATTCTCCAATATGTTCACAAAGATTTCATATTTGACTTTTATTTAGAACAAAAAGTTTTAACTTAAACTTTCTAACATACTTTGTTAATAAAAATGAAATATTACAGACTCTCATGAAAGTCACTTCACAACTTGAAATTTTATGTTACTAATCTTTCCTAATAGGGTTTTTCTTCAACCATTTCTATGTTATAGGAACAAAGCATGATATCTAATTTGCCAAACTACCACATGAAATGGAGCATTGAATAATGATGGCAATCTTGGACACTATTTTCTTAGAATCAATTGTCACAGGAATGAGATTAGTGTGATTTTGCTAAAAATAAATGTGTCAGCATTGTTGGTAGGAATGTAAGTTAGTATAGTCATCATGAAACCAATATGGATGTTCCTCAAAAAAATAGTAAAAATAATAAAACTATGTGGTCATAATCCCATTCTTTAGTGTGTTTCCAAGGATATTAAATCAGTATGTTGAAGAGAAGCCACAGGACTCAGGTTCTTTGTGGCACTACTCATAATAGCCAATTAGGGAGTAATCTATTTGTCCATAAACAAATTAATGGACAAGTAAAATGTAGGATGGATATATATATGTATCTTAGTCACAAAAACAATAAAATTCTGTCATGTGTCTGCCAGAGCTCCAGAGCTCCATCACCTTCCCACCAAAGGAGCCTTGCTGGATCCCAAGAACATCCAGACCTGTGGGTCTCAGAAACACCCAGGTTAGATCCAGTCTATCTATCACCTGCCTGCCAGGTCCACCTGGGGTACAGCCACAGTGATGAGCAGCATGCTGTTCCCTGAACTCCAATGTTAGACCCAAGGCTCTGCCTGCCTCTTCAAGGAGTCCTGTTGGAATCAGGAACAACCAACCAATAGCGGGGACAACCAGAAGGCTAAAGACCAGGATAACAACTCAGTCAAAAAGAGCCAGAGCAATATGGCACCAGCAAAGGCTAGGTATCCTACAACAGCAAGCACTGGATACTCTAAAATAGCAATAAAAAGATGACCTTAAAATACAATATTATGAAGATGATAAAGGTCTTTAAAGAGGAAATGAATAAATCCCTTAAAGAAATATAGGAAAATGTAATCAAACACATGAAGGAAGTGAAGACAGCTCAAGACCTGAAAATGAAAATATAAGCAATAAAGAAAACACTAACTGAGGCAATTTGTGACAAAACCTAGGAACAAGAACAGAAACTATAGATGCAAACATCACCCACATAATATAAGAGATAGAAGATAGAATTTCAGGCATAGAAGATACAATGGAAGAAATCAGTCCATCAGTCAAAGAAAATGCAAAATCAAAAAGTTCATGACATAAAACATCTAGGAAATTTAAGACACTATGAAAAGACCAAACCTAAGAATAATAGGAATACAAGAAGCAAAATATTTTCAGCTCAAAGGCCCAGAAAATATCTTTAACAAAATCAAAGAAGAAAATTTTCCCAACATAAAGAAAGAGATGCCTACAAACATACAAGAAGCTTACAGCATACCATACAGATTGGACCAGAAAAGAACCACCCCTCCATCACATAATAGTCAAAATACTAATTGCACACAACAAAAAAAGAATATTAAAATCTGCAATGGAAAGGAGTCAAGTAACATATAAAAGCAGACCTATTAGAATTATACCTGACTTCTCAACAGAGACTCTAAACACGAAAAGGTCAAGAGAAACTACAGAGGCAACAGATGGGAACCCAGACTTATATACCCAGAAAAACTTTCAATCACCATAGATGAAAAAGAAGAAACCAGTATATTCTATGACCAAACCAAATTTAGACAATATCTTTCCATCCCCACCCCACCCCCAGCCCTACAGAAGATACTAGAAGGAAAAGTCCAATCCAAGGAAGGTAACTACACCCAGGGAAACACAAGAAATAAAGAATTTCACAGCATTAAAACCAAAAGAAGAGAAACACACACACACACACACACACACACACACACACACACATACACACACACACACAGAAAGAGAGAGAGAGGAAGAGAGAGAGGGAGGGAGGGAGAGTGATAAGTCTGGCCAGCGCTACTACTCGGGGTCCGTGGGTCACCTCAGGCTGGAGCTTGCACTGGACCTATAGTGAAAAGCAGGCGCAAAAAGGAACAAAGACACCAAGTAGAGTCCATCAGGGCGTGCTTTACTTTTGGGGAACCTGGGCTTAAATAACCAGAGATACACAGTGTGGAACCACACAAAGAGCACAATTTTTCATAAAGTAAATATAGCTTCTAGACACAAAAGCGACTCTCAGGAAGGTGATTTGTTTACAATAAACAAATGACTTCAAACAGCAAAGATAACAGCAGGTCTGTTCCTGGATAGCAGGATCAGCGAGCAGGTTGTGGCTTTGATCCGGCACAGCAGGGATCCGGGCACAGCAGGTGTGAGGTGTTGGCTTCTGGAATCTCGAGCAATTCTTAGCAGAGATCAGGCAAGACAAAAGGATGCCAACAGGAGAGAGAGACAACTACTACAAATATGAAAACAACAGGAATTAATAATCATTAGTAATCAATAGTTCTCAACATCAATGAACTCAATGCACCAATTAAGAGACGGGGCAAAGAGAATGTATGCATAGGATTCATCATTCTGCTGTATACAAGAAACATACCTCAGCAACAAAGATAGACATTACCTCAGAGTAAAAGGCTGGAAAAATGTTCTCTAAGCAAATGGATACAAGAAGCAAGCTGGAGTAGCCATTCTAATACCTAATAAAATATAATATCAACCAAAATTGCCCAAAGGGGACAGAGAAGGACATCTTATATTCTTCAGGGGAAAAATCCACCAGGAGGACTTTTCAATTCTGAACATCTGTGCCCCAAACACAAGGACACCCACATTCATAAAAAAAAAAAAACACCATTAAAGCTTAAATCACTTGAACCCCACACGTTAATAGTGGGAGACTTCAACATCTTACTCTCAAAAATGGACAGGCCATCGAGACGGAAACTAAACAGAGAAATAATGAAACTTACAGAAGTTATGATTCAAATAGACCTAACAGATATTTATAGACAGATATTTACCCAAAAAATTGAATATACGTTTTTCTCAGTACCTCGTGAAAATTCTCCAAAATTTATAACCATATAATCTATCATAAAGCAAGCCTCAACAGATACAAGAAGACTGAAATAATCTCTTGTATCAGATCTCCATTGATTAAAGCTCAACTTCACAACAACAGATACAACAAAAAGTCTACAAACTCATGGAAACTATACAACTCTCTACTCAATGACCACCGCATCAAAGAAGAAATAAAGGAAGAAATTAAAGACTTGCTAGAATTCAATGGAAATAAAGGCACAACATACCCAAACTTGTGAGACACAATGAAAGTAGTGCTAAGAGGAAAGTTCATAGCACTAAACACCTTCAAAAAGAAACTGGAAAAATCTTATAACAGCAAATTCACAGCACACCTGAAAGTTTTAAAGCAAAAAGAAGCAAACACATCCAAGAGGAGTAGATGTCAAAAAATGACCAAACTTAGGGCTGAAGTCAATAAATTCAAAACAAAAGGAACAATAGAAAGAATCTATGAAATGAAGAGTTGGTTCTTTGAGAAAATAAACAAGGTAGACAAACCCTTAGCCAAACTAAAAGGCAGAAAGACAGTCTCTAAATTAATAAATTGAGGAATAAAAAGGGGAACATAGCAACAGACAGAGATGGAGGGGATTAGGTATTGAGAGAGAAGGAGAGAGGGAACAGAAATTGTAGGGGAGAGAGTTCTAGGAAATGCCAGACACCTGGGAATGGGAAGCTGCAGGGTGTCCATAGGGGCAACTCTAGCTGAGACTTCTAGAAGTAAAGGATCTGAATCCTAAAGTGGCCACTTTCTGTATCCAGGCAGGACTCCCAGTGAAGGGATAAGGACATCAACTCACCCACCTTTTATCCCAAATGTTTCCTGCCTACAAGATATGCAGGGACAAAGATGAGACAGAGACAGAACAAATGGCCAACCAATGACTGGCCCAAATTAGGACCCATTCCATGGCCAAGAACCAATCCCTGACACTATTAGTGATACTTTGCTATAGTTGCAAACAAAAACCTAGCATAAAGGTCCTCCGAAAGATTCCATCCAGTAATCAATGGAAACATGCAGAAAACAACAGCCTAACATTAGCTGTTGTTCATGAAGTCTTGTGGAAAACCTGGGGGAGGAACACAAAGATGACAGGGACTCTATAGGAACACCAGCAGAATCAACTCACCTGGACCCTTGAGGCTTCCAGAGAATGAACCATCAACCAAAGAGTGATCATGGGGTGAACCTAAGCCCCCCCACATATGTAGAAGAAGTACAACTTGGTCTTCATGCATTCCTCCAATAACTGGAGAGGGGGCTGACCCTGAATCTGTTGCCTACTTATGTATCCAGTTCTTCTAGCTGGGCCATTTTGTGTGGCCTCAGTGGGAGAGGATGTGCCTAGTCCAACAATGACTTGATGAGTGAAGATGGGAATGATAGGGGGCAGGGTGAGGGGCTCACCCTTCTCAGAGGAAAAGGGGAGGGGAAAATAGAGGGAGGATCTGTATGAGAGGGTACTAGAAGGAGAGGGGGGCTGATATTGAAATGTAAAGTGAATAAATAAATAAGTAATTTTTAATTAATTTATTGATTAATAGGATAAAACATCAATGCAATTACCATACAAACAGAAAAAATAATCACATGATTATCTCATTAGATGCTGAAAAACCTTTGGCAAAATCCCAACCCCCCTCATGATTAAAGTCTTGGAGAGATCAGGAATACAAGGCTCATACCTAAATACAATAAAGGCAAAATATAGCAAGCAATAGCCAACATTAAACTAAATTGATAGAAACTTAAAGCAATTCTACTAAAATCAGGGACAAGGCAAGGCTTCCAACTCTCTCTGTATCTATTCAATATAATACTTGATGTTCTTGATAGACAACTAAAGGAGATAAGGGGTATAAACTGGAAGGTTAAAAAGTCAAAGCATCTTTATTGACAGATGATATGGTAGTATACATAAGTGACCCCCAAAATTCTACCAGAGAACTCCTATAGTTCATAAGCACTTTCAGTAAAGTGACTGGATACAAAATTACCTTTAAAACAAAATCAATAGCTTTCCTATATGCAAACGGCAAATAGAATGAGAAAGAAATCAGAAAAACATATTTCACAATAGCCACAAATAATATAAAAATATTTTGGGATAACTCTTAACGAGTAAGTGAAAGACTTGTATGATTTTTTAAAAAGGACTTCAAGTCTTTGAAGAAAGAAATTAAAGAAGATATCAGAAGATCTCCCACGCTCATGGATGGGTAGGATTAACATAGTAAAAATGACCATCCTACCAAAAGCAATCTACATATTCAATGCAATCCCCATCAAAATACTAACAGATTTCTTACAGACTTTGAGAGGAAAATTCTCAACTTCATATGGAAATACAAAAACAAAACAAAACAAAACAAAAAAAAAAAACAAAAATAAAAACAGAACAGCTGAAACAATCCTGAACAATAAAAGAACTGCTGGAAAAAAAAAAAAAGAACTGCTGGAGATCTTTCTATTCCTTATTTCAAATTGCACTACAGAACTATGGTAATAAAAATTGCATAGTATTAACATAACATGGACAGCTTGGTCAATTGAATTGAACTGAAGAGCCAAACTTGAATGTACAGACCTACAGACACCTGATTTTTTGTTGTTGTTGTTGTTGTTGTTTAAAAAGCCAGAAATACACACTAGAGAAAAGACAGCATCATCAAGAAATGGTGCTTATTAAACTGGATATCTGCAAATAGAAGAACAAAAATAGGTACGTATTTATCACTGTGCACAAAACTCAAGTCCAAGTGGATCAAAGACCTCAACATCAAGCCAGATACACTAAATCTAATAGAAAAAAAGTGTATAATAGCCTTGAATCCTTCATTACAGGAGATAACTTTCTGAACAGAACACCAATAGCTCAGGCACTAAGATCAATAATTAATAAATAGGACCCCATGAACCTGAAACGCAAGGAACACTATCAACAAGACAGAATGGCAGCCTGCAGAATGAGCAAAGATCTTCACCAAATTTACATCTGACAGAGGGTCATTATCCAAATTATATAAAGAACTCAAGAAACTA
Source organism: Montemys delectorum (assembly GCA_019843815.1). Taxonomy (NCBI): domain Eukaryota; kingdom Metazoa; phylum Chordata; class Mammalia; order Rodentia; family Muridae; genus Montemys; species Montemys delectorum. Next base: position 14,438 of record JADRCD010198302.1, on the reverse strand, counting down.
AATACTAACAAACCAAATAATCCAATTAAAAATGAGGTACAAAGATAAAGAGAATTGTCATCAGAGGAATCTCAAATGGCCAATAAACATTGAAAGAAATGTTTAATATCCTTAGGCATCAGGGAACATACAAATCAAAATGACTCTGAGATTCCATCTTACTCCAGACAGAATGGCTAAAATAAATAAACTCAAGTGACAGCCATGCTGACAAGGATGTAGAGCAAGGGGAACACTCCTCCATTGCTGATTGAGGTGCAAACATGCATAGCCACTCTGGAATTCAATCTGGTGGTTTTTCAGAAATTTGGGAGGAATTCTACCTCAAGACCCAGCTATACCATTCCTGGACATATATACCCCAAAGATACTCAACCATACCACAGGGACACTTGTTCAATTATGTTCATAGCAGCCTTACTTATAATAGACAGAAATTAAAAACAACCCAGATGTCCCTCAACTGAATAATAGATAAAGAAAGTGTGATACATTTACATAATGGAATACTACTCAGCTTTTAAAAACAAGATCATCATGAAATTTGTAGGCAAATGGATGGAACTAGAAAATATCATTCTGAGTGAGGTAACTCATACCTAGAAAGACACACATGGCAGGTATTCACATCTAAGCTGATATTAGCCAAAAAGTATCATGCTACAATCCACAGACCCAAAAAAGTTAAGTACCAAGGAGAGTGCAAGGGAGTATGCTTGAATTTTACTCAGAAGAGGAAATAAAATAAGACACCGAAAGTGAATGGAGGAAGGGAATTCCATGAGTGAGGGGTTGTGGAGGGGAATGAGGGTAGGAGTGAGAGGGCTAAGAGAAAGAAGGGAAATAGATGGGGGGATATTTTTGGAACAAGCCAGAGACCTGGGACTGAGAAGGCTACTAGGAAAACATGGGGCTGAAACCGTTGAAACTCCTATCAGCAGGGGATATGGAATATGAAGTATACACTTCCTGTAGTCAGGTGAGAACCCACCCAAAAAACCTTTAACCCCAAATTTGTCATGCCTTCAAGATATGCAAGGATAAAGATGGACCAGAGATTGAAGGAATGGCCAACCAATGACTGGCCCAACTTGAGACCCACCCTAAGTGAGAGAGCCTACCTCTGATACTATTAATAATACTCTGCTATGCTTGCAAACAGGAGCCTAGCATAACTGTCATGTAAGAGGCTACATCCAGCAGTGGATGGAAACAGATGCAGAGACCCACAGCCAAACAGTAGGCAGAGCTCAGGGAGACTTGTGGAAGAGGGAAACTGGGAAAGGAGATATCACATGACATATAAATAAAGAAAATATCTAATAAAAAAGAGTCAGGGATAGTACTTAGAGAGTCAGAGGAGTCAAGGATACCACGAGAAGACTTACAGAGCCAACTAATCTGGGCCCATGGTGCTCACAGAGATTGAACTACCAACCAAACAGCATGCATGTATTGATTAGACCTAGGCCCCTACACATATGTAGCATACATGGGGCTTGGTTTTCATGTGGGTCCCATAACAATTGGACCATGGGAAGTCTCTGGCTTGGGCTCTCTTGCCTGTGTTTGGATCACTTTTCCCTAGCTGGGCTGCCTGGTCTGGCCTCAGTGGAAAAATATGTGCTTAGTCCTAATGAGACTTGCCAGGGAAGGTTGGTACAGGTGGGGTGTGTGTGTTCCCCTTCTCTGAGGAGAGGGGGAGGGGGCAAGGGGATAAGGGACTTGTGAGCATGGAACTTGGAGGAGAGGAAGGAGGGGGCTGTGATGGAGATGTAAAATGAATAAATGAATTAATGAGTCTGTCCCGTGAGACAGCACGGGTGAAATTGCAGTATATTTGCTAAGTGACAAGGAAGGAGTATACATGAACTCATCCATATTGAATCTAAAGTTAGTTTGTGTTTTATTAATATGTACAACTTTATACACCAGTTAAAAAGTAAATGATCTGACAGGTTCATATAAATCAAATCACTTTTATCACTTTAAGAAAATCATGACCCAGCACTCGGTGCTTTTTGGGAAGCTTCTCACTCCAGCCAATGAGGTCTTGTCTTTTCCAGGTTACCCTTCCTCTTGGTATCCAACCAGCTCCAAGACTTTTGTTGTGGTTTGAATCTGTGAAGTGTCTCACAGGCTCATGTCTTAAATGTGTGTGAAACTTGAAGAGGTAGGACCTGGCTATCAGAAGCAAGTCACTATGAGTGGGCCTTGATGCTGATGTCTGGTTCTGTGCTCTCTACTTGTCTGCTATGGTGTGTAGAACTGCCCACCACCACATGCTCCACCACATACTGTGTTCTGTCCAAATGCATGGACGCAAACACCCATGGACTGAATCCTCCAAGAGCATGAACCCAAACAGATTTTCCATTCCTAAGTTGTTTTTTTTGGGGAATTTCAGCCACACTAACTATCCATTCCCTCAGTGCCCAACACTAAGGCCACATTCATGATCCATTCAGCTTTCAACAACCTTCCATCACCACTGAGCCTTCCAGCAAAAGCACTCTCTCATCAGCACTCAAACTTGTTGAAGCACAAAACTGATGCCACCCAACACCTGAGTCCTTCAATGGTGCCACCTCCAGCCATCAGCCAACTCATGAACTGCCTTTCAGCCAGACTGCATAGAGACACTCTCCACTCAGGCTTTTAGCTATATTACTTATTTTCTCACAAATACTCCTCCAATGCTTTGCTGGCTAACTTCTATCCTTCCAACAAACAACCTTCTCAAACACAAAAGGCCAAGACAAGACCCTTCAAAGCTGTCCCTTGACATCCATAATTCTCTCACAGGCCTACAATGCTGTTGGTTTCTTTTCTCACTAGACTGCATCCCCCTGAAACCAAGCACAGGAGAAGCACTGTACACTAGTTTTGATTCCTAGCTAGTGGTGTACCTAGAATTGTTCTCTGAGTTTGTTAAATGAATTATTGTTCAATGAAGGAATAGATACTGGATAATATCAAATACCTCTTGATACAGACGATTATATCCATTTCTCTGGGTCGGTACTTGGTGGCACTAAAGACACATTTTAAAATTGTCCTGCCATCTTTTTTTGGGGGGGTATTTTCTTTATTTACATGTAAATTTCTCCTTTCCCAGTTTCCCCACCAAAAAACAAACAAACAAACAAAACAACAAGAACAAATCCCTGTTGCCTCCCCCCTCCCCATGCCTGCCACCCCACCCTCTCCCACTTATTGGCCCTGGCATTCCCCTACACTGGGGCACTAAACCTTCACAAGGCTGAGGTCCTTTCCTCCCACTGATGATCGAATTTGCAATCCTCTACTATACACATGCTGCCAGAACATTCAGTCCCACCATGTATAGTCCTTGATTGGTGGTTGGGTCCCTGGGAGCTCTGAGGGTACTAGTTAGTTCATATTGTTGTTCGTCCTAAGGGGCTGCAAACCCTTCAGCTCCATAAATCCTTTCTCTAACTCCTTCATTAGGGACCGTGTACTCAGTTCAATGAATGGCTGTGAGCCTCTACATCCATATTAGTCAGGTATTGTCAGAGCCTCTCAGGAGATAGCTATATTTAGGCTGGCTTGTCCTTCCTTCAGTCTCTGCTCCATAGTTAATCTCTGCCACTCCTTCCGTGGGTATTTGGTTCCCCCTTTTAAGAAGGAATGAAATGTCCACCTTTTGGTCTTCCTTCTTCTTAAGTTTCTTGTGGTTTATGAAAAACAACCCACAAACCATAAGAAACTTAAGAAGAAGGAAGGCCAAAAGGTGTCCTGCCATCTTAATATGTGTCTGACTGGCCCTTACTACATACAGTGCTGTATTCAGTCACCTAATACTAACAAGCTGTTTGTTTCTTTGTTATCTTTGCCAGATTTTAATATTAGAGTTATAAATACTGTAAACATCTGTTTTTATTGTCATTTTCTGAGTTTAGCCTCCCTGAGAATGCTCCATCCATTTCATAAGCCTGAAATCTAATAGAGCAATTGCCGCAAGCCTAAAGTCTTACACAGAAAAGGAAGGAACCAGGTCAGGAGAGTTACTTAACCAGCTAATTTCCACCTATGTTTTCTGATTTCTTTTATTTAATTCTTCCATGTCTAATATCCAAAACATCAGTCCTTCAATAAAAAACTCTTAGTTCCTTTTTTTCTTTCTGTTTTCATTGAAAAATACCAAAACAGTTTAAAACTCACAAAAAAATCCCAACCCCAGAAATAATCACATTTACTATCAATTCATCACAAATCATGTTGCTGCCTGTTCACTCACATTCATAGATCAGTAAGCTTTGACTTTTCAGCTTTCTGAAAGATGTTTATTTACATCAAGGCTACCAAGATATTCTCATGTTTTGTTTTAACATAATTAAGGTTTTAAAACATACTTAGCCATTTACTATTGCTGGGATTTGTCTGTTCATACCTTTAGATAGGGCTCTAACCTGATTACTATTACTGGTAAGTTCTCCAATGATGTTAATTCACCACGTCATCTCTCACTGGCATTAAAGAAGGCTCCTCTCACTGCAGAACTTGGAAGCTAGCTCTTCTCCTTCAGCCAACAAGATGGCAGGTTAGGTGAAGGTCTTGCCTCCAAGACTGATGACCTGAGCAGTTCCCAAGGACTCAACTTGTAAAAGGATAGAAATGATTGCTGAAAATTGTCTTCTAATCTCCATATATGTGCTGCAGTATACATGCCCTCCAAAGTAATTAATTAACAAATCAATGTAATTAAAATTTTACGGCATATTACACGCTACTTCTAATTTTTATATGACTTGAAATGTTCTACTATCGTTTATCTTTCTGGCTTCCTGGTTATGTTTATTTAATACATCAGATGTTATTTTGTCTGTTATAATTCTTTCTTACTCTATAAAAGCATTGACCACTATGACTTTCTTCTGAATTCATCTTAGACCACAAACTGTGTATTCCTGTGTAGTCAAGGTAAGATGACCTCATTTTTTCACAGCTTTTGAACAAGAGGTGTTTTCAGAGAAGTTAGACACAAAGTTAAATAGTGTTCTGAGAAATACACCAAAAAAAACTGAACCAGTCTATGCACAATTATCCATTTATTAACATTATTATCCATCTGAACCTGTCTTCTAAGTCCCCAGTGATACCATCTCTCCCATTGTATTAATAGTATCAGTGCATTCCCACCGGCAATGGTTCTTTCTCCATATCCTCTCCAGCATCTGCTGTCACATGAGTTTTTGATCTTAGCCGTTCTGACTGGTGTGAGGTGGAATCTCAGGGTTGTTTTGATTTGCATTTCCCTGATGACTAAGGATGTTGAACATATCTTTAGGTGTTTCTCAGCCATTCTATATTCCTCAGTTGAGAATTCTTTGTTTAGCTCTGTATCCCATTTTTAATAGTATATATTGGGTAGGGACATACCACAGCACGTGTCTGATAGTCAGAAGGTTTCTCTCCCTCTGCTGTGTGGTTCTCAGGGAACTCAAATGCTCAAGCTCTGTGACTCATGCATGCCTTCGCCCTCTGAGCCATCGTCTAGTGCCTCATCTGCCCTGTTTATGCTCTGCTGAATGACCCAACTTATGTCAGTTTAGATGGCTACCTCTTTGGTTTCTTTCATGTATATTTCTCTTCTGTTTGTCTTGCTCTCTTGGGATTTATCACTTTACCTACTCCTAGCTCGCTGAGGAAGCGTATGCTCCTTCCCATCGCAGCCCCCCAATCTCAGCCTCCATCACAGCCCTTAGGTTGTCCTTCCCTGGAATCATGTCTGTCCTCTAAGCTAAGTGTTGAATTGCACCTCGCCTTCCTTGAGCCTTGGAGATCTCCTCTGTTTCACTGCCTTATTTCCTCTGAGTACATCCTTTTGAAAAGTTCCAAGGAGGCCTGCCTGAGTTCTCAGTTTTGTTCCTCATACTTTGTTAGGAATACGACAGAGAAAACTGATTTTTCTCTTGGGCTTGCAGAATGTTCATCTGCAGCCCTGTGAAAATGGATGCTCCCCCCAGGAACCAGGGTTTCCTTGGGATGTTTACTTCATTGTCTATTTCCTCCGGTTTTCTTTGCAAATTTAGGAACTTTTCTGTATACATGATTTTCAAGCACTTGTGGTCATGTTTAGGCTTTAACCCATTTGTCTCTTCATTTCTGACATAATTCTATAATTAAAAGAATTGCATTTGTAATGGAATCACTTTCCAAATCTTCTCTGGTTTCTCTTTGAGGACTTCTAATAATTGGGTAATGAATTCCTAAACTTGACCTTCTGTGTTTTCTACACATTTCTACAGATCTTATTTTCCTGATTATTCTACATTTTTGTGTAAGTCTTCATCTTTCAACCTTGTATTACAAATATCAATTTCATGGTTAATTTCCAAGCATTTTCTTGTGCCTCCATTTTTTTTTCATCATAGTGGAGGAGTACTCGCCTCAGACAACTGATGAGTTCAGTATTACATCAACATTAGGTTTTGGAGACTTAGTTCATTCATGCATTTTTATGTCTAAGTATAAGTTTTCTAAAATTCTCTTGCCAGCTTTTGACTTTAGGCTAATTTATAAATTAGATTTTTATCAATGAAATTGCATGAAATTTATATATGGATATTAAGAAATCTAAAATGTAATCAGAATTTTAAATTTCCACCAAAACATGGTACATATTATTGTTTGTTTAGATTATTATAATTGAAGTGTAGTTTTATAACATGTCCATATGTTGTTTTATTTTGGTTTTCCTCTAATCTAAGACTGTTTCTTTGAATGGATAGTTGATTCTCCACATATCATTTGATCACATTCATATTTATGTTTACTTCTACTATATTATTTTTTCAGAATTTGCTATTTTTTTCTTTCCTATATTGGCTCACAAGATTTCAAAATTTCACTTATTTTACTTTTAAGTTATTAGTCTCCATTTAAGTTCCCTGTCATAATTCCTTAAGCAAATGTTTATAAATAGTAAATTATTTGTTCACTGTTGAATAATCTTTTATCTGGCAAGGATACTTGTATGGCTTCACATTTTAAAATTTTCACATCATTATCTCCAGACACCTTATATTATGCTGAAGAAGTCTGATGTAAGTCTTCTTGATTTTACTTGGAAGTTAAATTGATGTAACAAATTAATCACTTTTAATTAGTGGCTTAAGAAAAAAGCAGCCAGCTCTTTTGTGCTTTGTTAAAGAACTCATAGCTAGCACATTATGACAGAATTCTTTTTTTTTTTTTTTTTTTTTTTTTTTTTTTTTTTTTTTTTTGGTTTTTCAAGACAGGGTTTCTCTGTATAGCCCTGGCTGTCCTGGAACTCACTCTGTAGACCAGGCTGGCCTTGAACTCAGAAATCTGCCTGCCTCTGCCTCCCAAGTGCTGGGATTAAAGGCATGTGCCACCACCGCCAGGCTATGACAGAATTCTTTCCTGTTATCTCAATGCTAGTGCTTTGTTTGCAATCCCTGTTATATGGGATTAAAAACAACTTCTCCATTTCTTCTTTCAGTAGTTGCTGTTCAGGATTTCTTCATGTTAGACTTGTTTTAAATATTTTATAAATTTTTCAAACTCTCAGCTTGAAACCTTCAACTTGATTTTCATGCAGCTGCGTTCCATAATTCTGATGACTGTCTTACCTATTTTATAAATGCTTTCCCACAACAGTTCTGGAAATTGTCTAATTTTTGTTGTATTTTTTTTAACTTTTTATGTTTTTTTAAACTGAATTTAATTCAAGTTGCTTTCCCAAAGTCTGGGTCTTAAAATGATTCATCATTTTTACTTTATTTCTGCTTTAAAATATTTTCTCATAATTTTAAGTGTTTTAAAATTCATTTATTTCTTTATGGGTTTTGTATTTCACACTGGCTTGTTTTTGAGTGTTTGCTTGATTTTTTTTTCTTGCTTACTTAGACATGAGCATGTTTACAAATGCAGGTAGCCTATACAGAAAGATTTACCTGCATTTGTTTGTTTTAAATCTTAGATCCCTGTTTCTATTTTTCACCTGTCTTTGGCTTCTAAATGTCATACCCATCTGACCCATTTCCCTCTCCTGAAGTTCCTATTAAGAGGTCCACAGACCATAATATTCATCTAAACACAACAATGATTACAGAAGACTCTTCCCTTGAAACCTTGAGAACTGAGTTACTATGTTTTACAGGCAAATCAAAGTACAGAAAAACCTACTAAGGCAGGTCTTACCGGAGATCAGCAACAATGCCCAAAGACACAGAAAGAGTCAGCAAGCACAATGTCGACAGACTGTTTTGTACTGCCAGTGTCTTGTTTCCTATTAGAAGAGCTGCTTGAGCTCCCTTTAAAAGCCTTTTGCATATAACTTTTTGGGAAAGGAGATGTTGAGTAAATGAAAGGCTAACTTGCCTATTGGTATGCATAAGGATATGACTGGTTAGTTATGGTAGTCCAAGTGACTCACAAAACCATGAAGAGTATTGATGTACCCTTGGTTGCCTCTTGGAGATTGAAGTTAATACTGTATTACTGAAGACGTTACACACTTAGGACAGAGGACTGAGATGATTTAAGATGGATCTAACCCAAAGACCTCTTTCCTGTGGTCTAGCTTTCATGGTTCCAGAGATTAATATGCAAGCTGCCAAGGGAGGGAAACAAACAGTCCTACCAAGCTATAACACCTGGGATCCAGGATAGTAAGGTATACATAGGGTGCAGTAAGAGGCACTTACATGACAGTGACAACCAACAGCTGCCTAGTTGTACCTAAGGAAGGAAATTGTGCCTGGTGTATTAGTCAGGGTTCTCTAGAGTCACAGAACTTATGGTAGTCTCTATGTAGTAAGGAATTTATTGATGACTTACAGCCTGTAGTCCAACTCCCAACAATCAACTCCCAACAATGGTCGGCATCAGCTGTGAATGGAAGTCCAAGGATCTAGCAGTTGCTCAGTCAGTCCCACAAGGCAAGCAGACAAAGCAGAGAGAGCCTTCCTTCTTCCAATGTCCTTCTATAAGTCTCCAGCAAAAGATGTGACCCAAAAGATTTGGGATTAAAGGTGTGGCACACATCTTTAAAGGTGCCACACCTTTAATCCTAGGTGATCTTGCTTGAGCTAAACTTGTATCTCTCAGCCTCCAGATTAGGGCCACAGGTGAGCCTTCTAATTCTGGATTGTAGTTCATTTCAGATATAGTCAAGTTGACAACCAGGAATAGCCACTACAACTGTTACTACAGCCAGCTTCCTGGAGGCTAGAGAGGTCATGGCCTTAGAAAAGAATCTATTGCCACCACTTTGCTAGACCAGTACAACTCCTTACTGCGTTCTACACCTTACCCTTACACTCACAGATAAGTAGCTACCACTTGTCATCAAAGATGCTCCTCTGTACAGCAAATAGAGACAATTGATCCAACAGATACATCTACATCACAGCTCCTGCATCTATGACTCAGGGAACACCAAGGCAGAGGGAACAGAAAGATTTTAAGAGCCTGAGTACCAGGAAGTCTGCAGTAAAACAGAAATGACTGTCTAAACAAGACCAGAGCAATGGTGATGTTAATGAGAACATGAAACTGAACGTAGAAGTATTTGCAGGGACCCATCTCTAGGACTAAGGACTACTGGGAGAGGAGAATTGGCCTCTTTCAGGGATGAGCTACCTTTCTGGTTGTCGTGTGTGTGTGTGTGTGTGTGTGTGTGTGTGTGTGTGTGTGTAATAAAAGGCTATCAACTTGAAAGTGGGGGAGCAGGAAGGAGCTTGATGGAAGAAAGAGGAAAAGAGATGTCATTCTATTTCAATTAAAAAAAGTTTTTAAAAAATCAAAAACTACTTTAAAGGTGATTGTTCTTTGTTTTCAGAGTGACTCTCTTACATGGATGGTAAGACTGGATATCCAGTCATTCCTCTTCCTGAGCCTCAGGGAGAATTGGACATAGGGTCATAAGTGAAGCTTGTCACTCATGGAGGACTGATATATCAAGTGGAACATAACAAAAAATAAGAAAAGCACAAGAACATAACTACCACCTACTGGTTTTTCTTTCTTTTGTCTGAAAGAAGAGCGCACCTTACAGAGTCTCACAGAATCACCATGGTGATTCACACACACACACACACACACACACACACATACAATAAGATCTCATGTGTATGAAATAATATATAAATATATATATAAATGAGTGTGTGTGTGCCTGTGTATTTATTCTGTCCTGTGTTCTGCCTTAATTTTTCACACCCTTTAAAGAAACTTGTTTAACAAACACTTATATATACACAGATCACTGTTGTAAGAACTTTATAAATGATTCATGGAGTCCTAACTATTATACCTTTATTTTTAACACTTTCAAATAGAGGAAACAAACAAATAAAATATTAACTAACTTGCCCAGATTTAAAACACTAGTGAATACTATGCACAATTTTCTATCTTAAGCAAAGTGGCTGTTCACTCATACAGTGGACAGTGTCCACCCAAACTTGAACCATTGCTGTGTGTTGCTTGTTCATTTGAAAGCATTGCAAGGCTACACATTTGTGCAAATATCTGTAGGAAGCCACAATAGCATGGAAAGGCCCAAGAGATGAACAAGTACAAGATATTAAAGAAGGCTAGAACAGAGATCTAAAGTAAAGTCAGGGCTAGCATCAACTGCCATCAAGCTGTAGAAAGTTGAAACACTGGAATCAGAATGAAGCCTGTGAGACTTGATTGACTTCATAAAGTGGTATTAGACAATCTTGAATATTTTAGGAGATTATCACAGAACTACAGACATCTGTATTGATTTAGACTTAATATAGGACATGTGTGTGTGTGTGTGTGTGTGTGTGTGTGTGTGTGTGTGTGTGTGCACGTGTATGTCCTTTATGATACCTAGAGAGGTAGCTTGCAAAGAACTAGGTAGAAGGAAGAAGTCAAGGCAGGAAGTCATGGCAGAACTTCTCATGATGATGCAGGACTTTAAGAAAGACATAAATAGCACCCTCAAAGAAATACAAGAGAACACAGGTGTACTGGCTAGTTTTGTGTGTCAACTTGACACAGGCTGGAGTTATCACAGAGAAGTGAGCTTCAGTTGGGGAAATGCCTCCATGAGATCCAGCTGTAGGGCATTTTCTCAATTAATGATCAAAGGGGTAGTGCCATCCCTGGGCTGGAAGTCTTGGGTTCTATAAGAGAGCAGGCTGAGCAAGCCAGGAGAAGCAAGCCAGTAAGGAACATCCCTCCATGGCCTCTGCATCAGCTCCTGCTTCCTGACCTGCTTGAGTTCCAGTCCTGACTTCCTCTGGTGATCAACAGCCATGTGGAAGTGTAAGCTGAATAAACCCTTTCCTCCCCAATTTGTTTCTTGGTCATGATGTTTGTGCAAGAATAGAAACCCTGACTAAGACATATTGGTACCAGAAGTGGGGTATTCCTGTGACAACCTGACCATGTTTTGGGGAGGACTGTGAAAAGACTTTGAAACTTTGAGCTAGAAGAGCCACTGTTAAAAACTCTGTAGAATGTCTGTGGGAGCTTAAAAAATCATGTTGAAAACAGTGCAGAGATGGAGATCTGGCTTGTAAAATTTCAGAGGGAAGATTAAAGACTCTTATCAGGGCCATGTTATTTTGATTGTGAAGATTCTGTGGTTCTGGTTAGCTGGAGATGAAGTATCATCTGTGATTAACAAGATACCAAAACTACTAAAGAGAAAACTTTACATTACTGTGACTATTGATGGTGGTTAGCTGGAACTAAGAAATTAGCGGTGATTAAGAAGAGACCAGCATCATTGAGGTGACATCTTCTGGGAAGTGTTTTCTGAGAGCACTGAGAGGCTGTGTTCCAGAGGTAGCCAAGGTTGTACCTTGTGCGGCAACAGGACTTGGTAGTGTGTAAGAGTCACCCAGGTGGTACTGGTTTTGACAACATGAAGGGGTCATGGAGAGCAGCTGAGGCTCAACACAGTGAGAGGCCATGGAAGGCCATTAATAAAGGTGCAGCCTCAATTTGCATTTCATGTCCCAGGACTAAAGGTGTCATACAAAAGAGTTGAGGCTTGGCACCATGAAGACAGTCTATGAGAGGCTACTGGTAAAGCCTAGTTACAACAGTGTTTTGAGAATGCCAGTACCATACAGTAACCACCAAGGACAGCGGCAACAATAGAGTACAGGCATCTGGAGCCCAGAAAATAAAGATGTGTGCTACAAAGGGCAGAGCTGGAAAAGTGACCAAAGCCCTTGGAGGAGCCCAAAAGATCGTGAGTTGGATCCCAGACATTAGTTTTGCTTTTGATTGTGACTGTGCCTTGATATTTTTCCCTCTTAAAAAAAGAATGTATTTTAGTAGAGCCCACAATTAAGAGACTTTAAATTTTAAAAAATATTAGACATTTTAAATTAATTAAACTTTTAATATGTAAAGACTGTGAAACTTTAAATCTTGGGGATAAATAAGAACATAAGGGTTAAGGCTGAATAGTGATGTGTTTGTGTGTCAAGTTGACAAGGGGTCAATTGTACTGGCTAGTTTTGTGTGTCAACTTGACACAGGCTGGAGTTATCACAGAGAAGTGAGCTTCAGTTGGGGAAGTGCCTCCATGAGATCCAGCTGTGGGGCATTTTCTCAATTAATGATCAAAGGGGTAGTGCCATCCCTGGGCTGGAAGTCTTGGGTTCTATAAGAGAGCAGGCTGAGCAAGCCAGGAGAAGCAAGCCAGTAAGGAACATCCCTCCATGGCCTCTGCATCAGCTCCTGCTTCCTGACCTGCTTGAGTTCCAGTCCTGACTGCCTCTGGTGATCAACAGCCATGTGGAAGTGTAAGCTGAATAAACCCTTTCCTCCCCAATTTGTTTCTTGGTCATGATGTTTGTGCAAGAATAGAAACCCTGACTAAGACAACAGGTAAACAGCTAGAAGCCCTTCAAGAGGAAACACTAAAATCCCTTAAAGATCTTCAGGAAAACACAATAAAACAGGTGAAGGAAATGAGCAAAACCATCCAGAATCTAAAAATGGAAATAGAAACAATAAAGAAAACAGAAAGAGAGATAACCCTGGCCATACAAAACCTAGGAAAGAAATCAGGAGTCATAGATGCAAACATCACCAACAGAATACAAGAGATAGAAGAGAGAATCTCTGGGGCAGAAGACACTATAGAAAACATTGACACAACAGTCAAAGAAAAGGCAAAAGCAAAAAGCTCCTAACCCAAAACATCCAGAAAATCCAGGACACAATGAAAAGAACAAACCTAAGGATAATAGGTATAGAAGAGAGTGAATTGACTCAATGTAATGGGCCAGCAAATATCTTCAACAAAATTATAGAAGAAAACTTACCTAACCTATAGAAAGAGATGCCCATGAACATAAAAAAAGCCTACAGAACCCCAAATAGACTGGACCAGAAAAGAAATTCCTCCAGAAACATAATAATAAAAACACCAAATGCACTAAACAAAGAAAGAATTTTAAAAGCAGTAAGGGCAAAAGGTCAAGTAACATATAAAGGCAGGCCTATCAGAATTACACCAGACATCTCACCAGAGACTATGAAAGCTAGAAGATCCTGGGCAGATGTCATATGGACCCTACAAGAACACAAATGCCAGCCCAGGCTACTGTACCCAGCAAAATTCTCAATTAACATAGTTGGAGAAAACAAGATATTCCATGACAACACAAAATTCACACAATATCTTTCCACAAATCCTGCCCTACATAGGATAATAGATGGAAAACATCAACATAAAGAGCAAAACTACACCCCAGAAGAAGCAAGAAGGTAATCTTTCAACAAAGCCACACAAAACTAATTCCACCTCTTACAACAAAAACAAGAAATGACAATTACTTTTTCTTAATATCTTAATATGAAAATTAATATTACCAACATATCCTAATTGATTGAAATCCAAAAATATGAGGAATTAGAAATTTGTTG
>JADRCD010198301.1:0-17485 GCA_019843815.1 Montemys delectorum | reverse complement strand
TAAACCTGGGAAAGCAAATAGATTTAGTGTCATATCAACTCAATCAATATGAAATCTGCAGGGCTATTGGGAAGGATTATAAAGCCCTTCTAGCACAGCAGGAGACAGCCTTGAGATCGATTAGTAATGTCTTACTTTGGTCCAAGCATAAAGGCTTGATATATTTGCTAACTCTGAAACCATAACTATATCTTATTGAGTCCTATTTTCTGATATACAGGTCAGAAGTGAGGCATCGCCTAGACATCTATCACAGGCTTACATGAAAGCGGAAAAGCCTGAACTATCTTCCTTAAAAATTGTTTAGCTGAAGGACTAGGACTGATGGGAGTTGAGTTTTGAAATAGAAAAAGCAGATTCTAGTCATCAATCTGTGTTCTGGTTTTAAAGTCTTTTCACCCAAGTTCATTTGAGTCTGGCTTGTAAATATACTTGAACTTTAAAGGTTAAATAGCTAATGCCAACAACCTCTCCATCCCAGAATGCTTTTCCAACTCATTTAGGAAGAGCAAAGTACTGCAGCCTAGATTTTAAAGCTTTCAAAGTAAGTTAAAATAGAATATAATAGGGGGGGGGGGAGAAAGGAGAGTGAGATTATCTCTCTACCTAAAGGAACCTGTACAGAGAGGCAGAGTACATAAGGTCACTATGGAGAGCTTTCTTCAGAGCATCCAGCTCCATCGATAATACCAATGTAAGTCACCTATAAAGAGAGCAGTGTATGTGGCTGGGAGACAGTTGGTATCTACATTTCCTTCAAAGCATAAATATTAACTGGAGAGAAAAGGTTGCTCTATGACAAAAAATAAAACAAACAAACAAACAAACAAAAACCAGGAATCCTGTCACTTTACTAAATATACTGAAAACATATGCAAGAATACGTTTTGAGAATATAAGTAACTTTCTAATGAACATTTCCGAAGCAGTTTCTATCTTTAAGAATCACATTATTGTTTTCTATATTCGTTATAAAATTCCTCTGCCATTGTGTAATGTACTGTTCATGAAAAACTGTTTTTAAAGGAAACACAGCTCTGTCTTGATAAGTATCAGAGAATGACCAGATGTTTCCTACTGTCTAAGCTGAAGCCATCAAAAGTATGATGGAGCTTTCAGTGCCAAAGTCATGAACAGCCTACCCCCCACAGGCTTCCTAATGCGGAGCGCAGCACTTCAGAACACAGCAAAGCATGTGATCTAAATAAAAGAGAAAAGAAACCAGGAAGTAAGGGGCAGATGCTAACACCATTTCGCCATACCCACAAAAAAGAATAGATGCTGCTGTAGTCTTTTTTACATTCTTGGTTTCTAAAATCATATGGCATCTCTACAGAGTAGAACTTAAATGTTTCTCTTCTGACAAAAAAAAAGTAACTCATGAAAAGGATGAGAGAGAAAAACCGAAGGTGAAATAGCAAGCATATCAAGGCACCTTAGTTGTTTTCCCAGTTTGCTTTGTGTTGCTGTGATAAACACCACAACCAGCAACAACTTGGAAAAGAAAGGGTTTACTTTAGCTTATAGCTTATAGCATATAGACTATCATGGCAGAAACATGGAAGGAAAAACTGAAGCACGACTCCAGTTTTTGAAGTCAATGTTATGAAGAAGCTGACATTGGATTTCTCCTCATGGCTTCCTAAGCTTGACTTTTCATATAACCCAGGACCATATGCCTAGGAGTGGCATTGCCCACAGTAGGTTGCAATCTTCCACAATAATCATTAAATAAGAAAATGCCCTACAGATTTGCTTCAAGGCCAATCTGATGAAGGTATTTTCTCAATTGAGATCTCCCTTTCCTCCAGATCACTCTTATTGGTGACAGGTTGGCCATAATTAACCACCACAGCTGGTAAGTAATTTTCATATTAGATTAATCAAAAAATGTTTAAGTTGCTCTTGATTGGGCTGTATTCTGACCTGACCTCAGGACCACCAGGACAAGTAAGGATGAGAGGGGAAAAGACAGGGTTTCTGACTGATTGAACACTACTGTTGTGGCTGGTAGGCTTTTCTAAGCTTTGATTAGCTTCATTACCTATTGATCAGCAGCACACACTCAACCCCTTTCTCTCGAGACATACACAGAAAAACAAGGGAGAAAATTCTAACACAGAAGTAGGTTCAAACTGTGGTGGTAACCATGAAACCACACACTAAGTGGTTTGCTATTACTTTAGGAGAAAAGAAAAGCTGCTATGAGTTTATGAAAAAGGAAATGTATTTCTGGATGGTTGGAGATATCCCTCAAAATAGAAGCATAAAAATCAGGGGTTGTCACATGCCCTTAAGACCCTGGAAAAAACTCCAAAATAAACTAGTGAGAGAGGATCTGAGTGCAGTGGACTTGAAAAATGGCAAGTCATAGGAAGAACATTGGTAGAGGGAATGGACACAGAGACTAAGAGTGCAAAGAATAGATTCAAAGATTTGTTAGTAGTAAGAGAAGACAATGAATGACGCAGGCAATGTTCTAAGATACATGAAAATAGATAGAAGGATGAGAGGTACATCTTCTTTAATAGAGGACCTTACTTATGAGTGATTTGTACCAAAAGCACACACCTGACTTCCGTCCAAATAGATAAAAACAAGTTTTCTTCCAAACTATTTTAAAAGTCAATTGGATCAGTTAAATTTGAGGTAAGGATGGCTTCTCACACCTCTCATTGGTGTCCAAAGCTGACAGGAAGATTTGAACCAGTTTGCTTAAGAGTCTCATTGTTCTAAGATGGGAGGGCGATTTCTCCAATGTCTCAACATAAAAATATCTGTTTATGACGTTGTGATACTACAAAATCTGACATTTTTTATATTTGGTTGATTAAAACTATGAATGTAGAATCCATTGATATATATGTCTTGTGCTATATAATATATATGTATATATATCTATATCTTATGCTAATACACACACATATATATATATATATATATAAATAAAATAAGGTAAGACATTAGAAAATGTGTTGAAGGAGAAGGGAAATAGCACACTGCTGTCTAGAACCAGTGAAGATTTCTTCAGGCTCTGTAAATTACCTAAATATCTTTTCAAGTGGACTATGAGGACAGAGGAAGTAGAAGTGTTCTTAATCATCTTGCTGTCTTTGGCAATTTAACAGTCGTGATTCACATTCAATATACTTTGACTTATGGAATAGAGAGAAGATATATAGAGGAGCATGAAAAGCAGAGGTGAGTATGGGTTTGGCTCAATGGAAGAGCTGATGCCAAATATATCAAAGACAATAGTCTCTTAGAAATGAGTTGATCTAGAAAGAAATGAAGCTGAAGATACAATGAAAGAAAGGCTACAGGTTCAAGAAGTGTACCCCAGTAAAAATGTCACTCAATGTCAAAGAACAAATGCCAGCAATCAGAAAGGAACTGGTGTCAACGACTTGCTTTTGAAGAAGAGGAAAATCTCAAGAAAAAGCTCAGTAATCAAAGCTGAGATGAAGGCTGGGTTGAGGAGACTTTCAAACCAAACCAAGGTAAAGCACTCTTAGAGGTATGGAGTGCCAATAAAATTCAAAATCAGAGATCTGAATTAGCTCAAATGGAGATAATGTATATAATTGAATGCTGATATTTGTTATAGATGAATATATAAGGTTAGATTATGAAGCAGTTTCTTAGGAGTATGTATTTGTAGTGATAACAAATATAAGATAATGAAAATGATTTGTTTGAGAAAATAAATTAAGATTAAAAACAATGATAGTATATCAGAAAAAGTAAAGGTTTATATTAGGGAAAGAGTTTTCTTAAGAAAAATGGCTTCATCAAGTAGATGAATAGAAAAGATAACAAGTTACTTTGGATGATGGAATTACATTAAAAATTGACCATAACTGGGAAGTGAAACAGTAAAGTATAAGAATGGGAAGAGAAACCTGTATCAGGAATGGAGAACGTGGCTGGGAAGATCATAGACGCATCACTAGCATAGATGGAGACATCTGATGTGCCATCTAATATTTCCTCTTTTGTCTTATAAGCTCCTTTCACAAAAGTCATGTAAATTGTTTGTGATATATAGAAACTCCTTATGCAAACAGTATTGGGGAATCAAGGATAAATCACTGGAGAACAGAAATGAGAGGTAAGAGGTGAGTGGGGAGAGGATGGATTTGAATAGAACTCTGAACAAAAAGGGAGTTAGGACCATCAATCCCATAAATCCTGAATGACAATGTGATATTATCTGGCACTGGAGTGATATCAGTGTTACGTTAAAATAGCTGACCACATCATGTGGGATGTGGGGGGAGGGTAAAAAGAAATCAAAAATGGAGAGAAGATGGGAGAAGTAGAAAGAGGAAAGAATGTGACGCAAAACTTGCTTAAGAAAGAGGAAACAAAAATGGATGCTTGGGAATTAGCAAGTTTAATCAAAGCAGAAGTTTAAGTCAGGCCAGTGCTGACAGTGCTAGTCACGAAGGAAAGATAAAAGACACCAAGTAGTGCCTGTTCAGAGAAATAAAAGGACACTAATTCCATTTTGATATTTGTGTTAATAATTTATCATAAAGCAAGATGCGGTTGTCATCATACTCTATATTCGGCCCAAGGTGCTGCTCCCCCTGGAAGAGGGTCAGGATCTAGGCCTACGATGCCTTTGACCTTCTGGCTCTGATGATTGATAAAGAAAAGTCATGCTTTAAATAAATCATCCAGGAGCACTAGGGGTCAGGCCCCTGACAATTGTCAGGCTTGGAATGAGAGGGAAGTGCATCATTAATCAGTCTACAGAGATGGCATGGGAATGAGACAAGGCAATGACCTCCTACCCTGTGTGACTCCGTGTATTCCCATAATCCCCTATCATGAGATCTCCCAAACTCCTTAGTGCCCTTCCTCCCACAGTTTAAAGGAAGATGCTATCGTGGGCCTTAGGAAACACAGTACAAACAGGCTTTGGGGGATTCAAATGGCCAAAGTGTTAGAGAGGACGCCGACTACATCATTAAGCAGGGAAATCAAATTTAAAAATCTCAAAAGGCTTTAAGTAACTAAAAAGGGAGGAATGAGGGCAGGATACTTTTCAATGACATTAAATATACAGCGATTACAATATTAAACATAAATGATTGTTACAACTGTTTTTCAAGGACCCTACCCAATGCTGAAATACTACCGATATCCCAGAATCCACTTCATCTTTCCCTCAGTCATGTTACAGGGTAACTATAATTTTTATTTATGGCAGTTCACATGTTCTATTCAAAAGAGAGTCATTTTGTGCAATCTTGTGATCAACTCTGAAGATACTAGTATTCAGAAGCTGTATAGTATTACAACATGCTGGAGGAATGGGACAGGCATTGCTAGTACTGGAGTTTAATTCAGTTTAAGGAATTGTGCCTGTTTACTTCAGTTAAGGAGACTGATAAATTCAAGGTTAAATTGTAAAAGGATCATCCCCTTAGACCTTGAAGTTTACATGGAATAGATAGCAAGGAAGAACTGAAATCTCTGAGCTAAGCATGGGTATGATCAGGCAAGAGGCAAGAGTGGCCACAGCCAACAACAGGAAATTTCGAGGTTAACAAGGGAAGGCTGTGGCACTCAACAGTTCAGCTCATAAAGTGAAGCACATGGAAGCAGCAGTGGGCTTATGATTATAGGGACATTGGTGTAAAGAAAAGGGGGGTCTTATTGGTTAATGAAAGGTTAAAGGGAGATTTAGGCAGTGTGGGGGAGTACACCAAGCTACGGAGGTTAAATCCTTTTTAGCCCTGAGCACATCTGCTTTGGTTTCTTTTCCAGTATCTGAAATAAAATACCCTGACAAAAGCAATCTAAGAGAAAAGACTTTGTTATACTACTCGGTTCAAGGCACAGTCCATCATGACTGGTCAGGTCAAGGGCATAGTCCCTCATGACAGGTCAGGTCAAGGGCACAGTCCATCATGATAGGGACATCCCAGAGGCAGGGACTTGAACATCTGGTCACATTGCTTCCACAGTCAAGAAGCAGAACAATTGATGCTTGTGCTCACCTCTCTATGTCTTTCTGGTAGAGTCCATGATCCAAGCCCAGGAGAGGATACCGTCCACATGGATGGGCCTTTCCACCTCAGGAAAGCTGAAAGGCCCATCTCTTAAGTAAGTCTAGATTTCATCAAGTTGATAACTGAGATCAACACTGAAACAGCAACTACCCAAACTAATGGCCCATAGCAATCAACACCTGGCCAGTTGGAAAGGCCCATAGGCACACTTCCTCTTAAGGTAGAGGATCCAGACCATATTTTTTCTTTATTAAAAATTATATTAGGTTCCCTAACTAGTACCCTCAGAGCTCCCAGGGACCCAACCACCAATCAAGGACTATACATGCTGGGACTGAATGTTCTGGCAGCATGTGTATAGTAGAGGATTGCAAATTCGATCATCAATAGGAGGAAAGGACCTCAGCCTTGTGAAGGTTTTGTGCCCCAGTGTAGGGGAATGCCAGGGCCAATAAGTGGGAGAGGGTGGGGTGGCAGGCATGGGGAGGGGAGAGGCAACAGAGGTTTGTTCTTGTTGTTTTTGTTTGTTTGTTTGCTTGTTTGTTTGTTTTTGGAGGGGAAACTGGGAAAGGGAAAATTTACATGTAAATAAAGAAAATATCTAATAAAAAAAGAAAACAATTATATTAAAGGTAGATTATCTTGTATTTTAGGAGAGAATACACTCTATATTAGAAATTACATTTCAGAAAGTCAATTGACTCCTTAAGCTCACATCTACTCAAGGATAATATAACTAAGGAGTCTTGATTTGAGGAATCTTTTGACCTATGCTCTACATCTTTTATCCTCATTGATTAATTTAACCCCTTTATAAAGACTATGTCATTTACAAAAGACCCAATAATGTAACTGTTTGTCACATTATCTATACCAATAGCCCTGTGAAGTGACAAAAAAGTGAATTGACTTATTTTAAGAGTGGAATATTCAACAGCATGGGAAATAATACAGTTGGTGAATTATAGAAGACTTTGGATTGAATCAAAGCCTACGCTTTGGATCCTCGCTCAGCCATTTAAAACTCATACAGAGAAAAGTTGACTTAAGTTCTTCAAGAGCCAGTTTTGTTATTATAAAAGGAACATAATCCTTGCACAAATTGTGTGTGGACATTTCGAGGCTAAAGTAAGTTAATGTGTACAGGGCCCTTGGCACTCAGTCGGATACACTGGGCAAATGTTGTCAAGGAGCACAAAGAGGCATAGCCATAGGAAGAAACCTTTAAACATGGAGACTACAGGCCATGTATCTTATTGTGGCCCTGCCATTAATTTGCTGCATGACCTTTATAAAGGTCATCACCTCATGGTTTCCTCCTCTATTTTAGAAGTTCAAGTGTACACAGTCTGCAAGACTGACTTTACTTCTGATGCCAATTACAAGTTCAACATTCCCTCTGGGCACCCTTACAGTCCCAAATTCACAGGACTCAGAATATAGTGAAAGTTTGTAGACTCATGGATACAGTTTATTAAAACTAAAGAATACCAATAAAAAAAAGTTGCTGAGCAAATTGACACATGGGAAGAGTCCGTTAAACTTCTAAGCATGCCATCTGGTCTCCTCCAGGGAAAAGGTGGACAGCCTCTTCTCTTAGAAGCAAAGTGTCACAGTGCACATGGAGTATGTCCAAAAGAGAAGCTCACCCCAGCCTTGCTAAAGAGAGTCTTCAGGGGATGCAGGATCCACTGGCTAAATGTTTCACGTTATCATGTTATTACGTTAATATTGCATATCAGACTTCCTGGCGGTTCAATTCCCCCAGGTAAAGAGTCTGCTTTTGGCAGCCCATTCAAAGGGCTTACAGGTGACAACCCCCAAGAGTAACAGGCAGAATTTCTCTTTGATCAAGGTTAATTTCATTACTATATACTTCAAAGAGCCTGACTTTCAGTCCTAACATTCCTCCCCAGCAGCCTGCAAACATTTATTAACTAAAATCTACAATTAGAGATGAATTCCTTGTATGGATTTAAACCTATATCACGCACGTACGTTCTGTCAGATGAATATCTTTCTGCTCTATGTTTATTATTATTATTTCAGTTTCTTTGAGATGAATTTAATCAAACTACTATATTTATTCCACTAAATCAACCCCTAATGGGTCATATCTAACATGTAGTATGAAAAGGATGGTTCTGGAAGGTTGTTGGTGGTTGTGGTGTAATCCCAACTCTACCAGAACAGTACTACTAGAACACAGCCACCTTTGGTGGCTTCTACTTTATCTGTGGGTGGTTTCGTACTACAAGAGATACTGACTTGCAAATTTAAAATATTTCTTATCTGGCTATTCACAGGGGGGAAGAACAAAAGGCAATCCATGAACTTGTGTTCATTATGATTTATAATTATGACCTCTGGAGAATGCACTTGCAATGTTACCTTCCACCCCTCCAAAGTACCCCCAAAGCATAACCTTCTATCTTTTCATCCCCCTTAATACAAACAGGCCACAATATTAGACAGTTTACATCCCAGGCACCGAGTAACTCTTTCAAAGGGAGGCTATGGTACTGTTCTGGTGAATGTACTTCCAAAAAAGGACACCAGAAGATCATGCCTCCTGGGTCAACATCCAAGTTAGCAGAGATACCTAAACTGTAATGTGTTAAGCTCCTGAGTTGTAACTATATTAGGAAGTCATTTCTTTTGAGATAGCCTTTCAGCTATGGCATGATAGGAGGATTTTTATGACAGCACAGTTAAAAGAAAACAGAAGCCTGTGACACAGCTGGTAAGGATTGAGCTCAAGCTTAACAAGAGGCAAGTATTGTTCCTAGATAGGCAAAAGCCAAGACTCTTGGTTGAGATACACTAACAGGACCTCCTTAAGAGTCCAAAACTGCATCAAGTAGAAGAACTGATATAGGAGTAAATGCAAGAAATAGGGAGTATAAATATGGTCAACTCAAGTTCAATGGGTTCCTGTTTTCTTTCTGCTAGATTCAACTGTGTGAAGAGATACATAGAAAGCCATTCAGGTTGCCACAGGGCTGGAGTCGGGCGAAGACTGAGGGGCATTGCATATTGGCATCTGAATATGGGTAAGATTGACTCCCCATGGCCAATGCTTTTATTGTGACAAGTGATGAGACAGAAATAGAAGCTTGGGACTTCCTTTGAGTTTTACTCAATTAACGAAGAGTGCTCCTGCATGAAAGATGACCACAATACAGGGTATTTTCTTCAACTATAGAGCATGCCAAAGAGACATAATCAGATCCTTTAGTTTTCTGCTTCCTAGAAATTAATAAGCCTAATAATCATGTAAAATTGATTTTCAAGAGGCCACTCATTTTCTCATATGCCCATATTAAGCACTTAGAAACTGCTTTTGCTACAAAGCACCAACTCCTCAAGTTGGGCCCATATGATAACAAAAAAGTGATAAAACACTGCATCTCCACCTACATTTTGTGTTATTTCTATTATTTGGGGGTTGCTGGCTTACCCCTGCATACAGTAATATTAATCACTCAAGAAATGCCCACCGAGAAACTGTTGACACATAACCTATACCATTTCTTCTCATGATTGAAGGTGAAAAGGTGAGAATAAAAAGACATCATACTATCAGCTTTACAGCTCCAAAACTCTGACCCCTCCCTCCCAACACTCATACAAAGAACTCAAAGTTCTACTGTCAGAATCGTAAGCTGACAGACACGTTGATTTCAGGAGCAGCAGCAGCAGCAGCATACAGGACTGACGACATCTGGAGAAGGGCAACTGTCCTAGGAGACAGGCTACACCCTCAAGGAGTAAAGTCAGCTTGTCTCCATCAATAAGAGCTTCAGGTTGAACCCCTCTCAAAGCCAGAGCTGAGACAGTGATCAAGGCAATACTTGACATGGACTGATTTGTTATTTCTACCTCTTGCTCATTGACCCAAATCTACCTCTTAAGCTTCTTGCTAATATCTAGATCTCAAAGATGGACTTGATGCCACCTGGACCATCTTAGTTGTTTTCTCTTTCCAATGTGCGCAGTGATTATCTTTCCTTTCCCTGATTTCACCATTACTCAGCATTGTGCTTGACCCAATGGGCATAGGTGGACATACCTAGGCGACAATGGCTGCCAGAGTTTTTGCCCTTAAACTCTGATAGCAAGAATAATTAAGTTTGGCCACATGTTGGTATCAAGTTGTGCCCTGCTCTTACGTTCATTCTCTGTGTTGTACAAAACAGTGACTTTCAGGCTTCGTCTTGTACTAGGTGACTCCCTTTTCTCATTTTTTAATTCAAACTTGATTATATCATCTCCTCTTCCCTTTTCTCCCTCAACTTTCCCCCATGTTTCCTCCCCCTTACTCTCTTTCAAACTATAATATCTATCTCTTTAAGTATTGTTACAAATAAGACCTGAACAAGGGCAATACCAATAAATACTGTTAATGCAAAAGGGGAGATTTCATTGTACTTCAACAATACACAAAGAACTACAGAGACTCCATATAAAACACTTCAGACTGGGGAAAGAGTGTAATCCCATTATCTGAACCACACGAAGAGGAAGAAACCTCACAGTGTAGTGGCTATAGCTACAGTCTCTTGTCATGTGACAACTCAATGTGTGTGCCAAGGTCCTGTAGGCACAGAACTTCTCATTATCCTGAAGGACTCATCTCTCCTTGATCCCTCTAATGAGGCAGCCTATTCAAGTCCATGTGAATGAGATTCTGCACTTTACCCCTGCTGCCTCCATGGTCCTGGACCTCCTTTATATAGCTTTATTCAACCTTAAGGCTGGGCTCAGTTATGATCCTGCAGTTTGATGCTATGGTGAGTTCTATATGCAATCCCTGCAGAGATGTTCTTTACATCTTCATCAGCCTTTGCCTCTATTTCCAGTGGAAGCTCCTTTAAACCTCTTTGACTCTGTGTGTCCTTTGAAAGACTGGTATAGATATGATGTAACCTACAAATATACATATATTGATATTTCTGTGTGGTGTGTGATCTGAGAGTTTAGTAGTAGTACTTAAGACTGGAATAAGAGAACCTGTGTTTGCCAACAGTCAGCTATCAAGGGAAATCTGGAATCCTTGGCAAATTTCAACCAATAGAGCTTGTGAATTTAATATTATTCAATAAATTCTGACATTTTGGAAAGACAAAATATGACCTCCTGCATTTCTGACATAGCACACATGCAATACCACATAAAGTATGAACACTGATGAATTCTAAAACTCTAATTCATGTTGTGACTCTCACAACAGTGCTGACACCCTTCCTCCCACCTGTTTTAATTACTGTCCTGATCATCTCAATATCTTGTTCTTGTCATCAATGAATTATCCACATATAGTCTTTTGTCCCACAAATTCCTTGGGTTTATTCTTATTGTTTTCCACAGCCACAGACATCTTCCTGTAAAAGGACTAAACCTATAATCTTTGGCCACTTAGGCTGATAAGTTATTTAATGCCTTTAATTTGCTAGCCCTTTGTCTCTATGCCTCATATCATGTGGCTTTCTGCAGCATAATCTCTCAAGAAGGTGCTCCTATTTATATTCTTCTTGAATCTGGTACATTCTAATGCCTTGCTTTGGATAGCTCAGTACAGGGCAAGGGATGGTGCCCAGTTCTTGTCCTAGGCCTTAGCTACATTTCGCCTTCTAATCTCTCATTCTTAGAAGTGTAGGCAACCCCAGGGGAAGATAAATCTTATAGGACCTAGTCACCTACTTTGTAGCTGTTGACTTCTAGCCAATATCCAATAACCAGCAATTTCCCACTGATCCACCAACTAAGCACAGATGATCCAGTAAAATCAGCCAAGACAACAGAGTCAGAGCCAGAGAAGCTACTGGTATGCTGATAAACAATAATAAATATTTTGTTTTAAATCACAGAATTTGAAATAGTCTGTTACCTACAGCAGCTAAAATTGTACCTCAAAAAGTTTCTACTAATGACACCAAACCTAATTAACTAGTAGTTTCTTTCTTTTTTTTTACATGAATTTGATGAAATGACTTCTTAATTTACCAATATATATTCTATACATTAACATTTTCCTCTTAATTTACTATGCATATTTTCTCCTTCACTTCAGCTACTTACTTTCTCTTTCATGAACTATGACAAGAAGAGAAGTCAAGAATGTCCTAGACTTAATCTAACAATTTATTTATTATTCCTCCCAAGCACAATCTACAATGAAATGAGTTTAGTATTTGATAAATGTCACTGTCATTTGTTGCAGCTGTCTATTCCAAGAGCATGTGAACAATGCTTTGTGAACTCGGTGACAAAGTGTTGTATTTATAGGTCTTTTGCTTGTTAGTCATCTGTTAAATCAAATTTAAGTGAAAGGTTTTAAATTTTTTTAACACTTCTCCTTCTCCTCCTCCTTGTCCTCGTGCTCCTCGTCCTCCTCGTCCTCCTCGTCCTCCTCGTCCTCCTCGTCCTCCTCGTCCTCGTCCTCGTCCTCCTCCTCCTCGTCCTCCTCCTCCTCCTCCTCGTCCTCCTCCTCCTCCTCCTCGTCCTCCTCCTCCTCGTCCTCCTCCTCCTCCTCCTTCATGTGACTTAAAGAAGGAAGGGTTTGTTCGGGCTCACAGGTCCAGGGGTTGCAGTGTATCATATCAGGAAGATATGAGAGCTACAGTCTGGTCAAATACTCATGAATGATCACTCGGCTCCCTTCTCATTTTTATTCAGTCTAGTATTCTAGTTCAGGGAATGCTACAAGCCACATCTAGGGTAGATCCGTGACAATTAATATCCTCTGATTAATGCTTCACACGGATGCCCACAGATATATTTCTATAGTAATTCTAGAGCTTATTAATTTAGTAGTTAAGATTAACCATCACACCACCATGCTGAAAAATCTAAATATTGAGATATTAATTCATTGACTCACATTTGCATGTATATTCCAATAATAAATATAAGCAGAAATTAGCATGATGTTCTTTTAAAGATTTATGAAAAGAAGAAAACAGAAAATCTGGTCTGGATGTTGGTAATTATAGAGCAAGCCATCCCTGACAATAGGTTCTGTATCAATACAGAATCTTAGTCATCAAAGGAAGCATTTAATTAAAAGTGGATATTAAACTTTTATTAGGCAGTCACAGAACTATAGTAGGTATCAGAATTTTCTTCTCTTGGATTAAACTACATGTAAGTTTTGTGCTATTTTAAAATCCTCAAGGAAGTAAGTAAGACCAAATCTCTTTTCTCCTTTTCCTACACAATATGAGAACTGTGGAAGTTTGAGTAAATATATCCTTGCTATGGAATTATTAATATATTCTTATATGTAGTCTGATTACATCTATAGAAAATTGATGCTGTGTACTGATGAATAGCTATAAGCATCAAGCCATGAGTGCTTTAATGGGCCTAACATCTCTAGTCACAGCCCAGGGAATTAGACTCATTCATTCCCAAATGAAGACTGTGAAATCTATCATTTAGCATCTTATGTCTCAGATTGCAAGAGTAGGCTGAAGTGAGTAAAGCCCATAGTTACTCTGATTAAGCAATACCAAGTTATTGCAAATGATGAATTTGATCACTTTGTAGAAGAGATTTTTGTGGCACCTATAAACAGCTCTCTGGAGGTGGCTAACTACTCCTTAATAATTGGCTATTTTTCAAGAAAATTTTGATAGGCAATCTACATAATTTATGTAGCATTCACCAGATAACTTCTGTTGTTAAAATGAGAAATTATATTATTCAACAAGTGAACAAAATCTATTTGCTGTATAATTAGAGTTCATCACTGTCAAAGTAATTTAGAGTAGTGAATTTTTTTTATGAAAGCCAAATTCATGCAATTGGCACAGACTAAAATTACTATAATTGTATTAGACTGTGATTATGGAAATCTGACGAGCCAACCAACCAAGACAACTAAAATGAGATACTTTCAAATATTACATCAAGCATCATGGTCAAACTTTTCTAAGGTGTAGTAAGTAACCAGTCATATCTATGTTGGAAGGCACCTCAGAAAATCAGTTACTTAATAGGCTGTTCAGACCTCAAAGGTATTGGTGCTTACAAGGAGGCGATGTGGCAAAGAGCAGGTTGCTGCTTCTAGTTGCTACATGACTAAGAAAATTTTGCATCTTATCACATAAAATAGTTTCAAGAACTAAATGAAATAATCAATGTAACAATATTATTACAATTCTGAGAAAAAAAATTACTTGTCTGGATAAGCTAGCATACTTATCATTAAAAATACCAAAAAATTATTTTCTGACTTATGTTTGATACAACACAGTCACTCTGTAGGATCTAATGGCATCTGGTTAGCTATAATTTGTGTGAATTCTCTAATGTGAAAGACGTCATCTACTCAATCACCACATTCATAAGGAATTATAATTTCTATAGTCTTTGATGTGTAACTGGGCTTAGTGGTGCACACCTTAACCCCAGTACTCAGAAGGCAGAGGCAAGATGTTCTTTGTAAGTTTATGTCCAGCCTGGTCTACATAGGGAGTTCCAGGCCAGCTAGGGTTACAGAGTAAATAAGTAAGAAACTATCTTATGTTAAAGATTTTGTCTAGCTTGTCACTATATTCATTAGGCCTAGACCAATGCCTAGTATAGTAGGGGCACAATGAAATTTTTATGTGAAATAATTAAATAAGTACCCATTGGCCCCAGATTAGACTTCCAATGACGTCAGTGAATTTGACATGCTTTTAGACTATCCTTTGAAGTTTAATTTTCGTAAGTTGTTATTTGCTTCAGTTTTAACCTGTTAGATTTAGTTTTCCTTTTCTTTTTCATACTATGTGAGCATTTCTTGTTATTGTTTGTATGTTCTTTAGTTTTGGGAACATCCTTTTTTTTTTTTTAAGAGTTCAGTAAGATACAATTTCTCATAGTTTTCCTTCATCTGGTAATGTTTTCATTTATTCATTTCTGGGTGATAGTTTTACAGGTATAGAATCAGTTTTCTTTTTTCTGGCATTTAAAAGATCATATATTCATTCTGACCTCCATTGTTTCTAAAGATGAATTTATTTGCTTTAAGATGTTCTTTGTCAATATAAAATGTAACATATACCTATGGTTTTAAAGTTTTTTTTTCATGGGGTTTGGAGAGATGGTTCAGTGGTTAAGAGAGCTTTCTGCTCTCTCAAAGGATCCAGGTTCAGTTTCCAGCACCCACACAAAGGCTTAAAACAATCTATTACTCTTGTGAATCCAATGCTTTTTTTCTGGTTCCTTGGAAAACGAGGCATTCATATAGTGCACATAAGTGCATGCAGGTAAAATACTCATATACATGAATAAACATAATTTTTAAAGTATTGTTTTCTTTTTTCTTAGCTTAAAGTTACTTGATTATGACATGTTCTAGTGTATATTTCTATAGCATTATTCTACATTTGTCTTTTAACCAACTTCTCGAACTTGTGATTTCTATCATTGGCAAATTTTTGGAAACTTTTATTTACTATGGTTTTCTCTTACTGATTTGTCAAGTCTATACTTTTCAGTCTGTTTCTACCACTTGGGAATACCAACATAGTCCTTTGTTATTGTCTTGCGAATCTGTTTCTTATCTAGTTTCTGAAGTTCAGCATGAGGAAGACCTGTCTTTAAGCCCACTCTTTCTATCCTATCATCCCTATACTACTGTTGAGGTTACGTAAGGAGACTGATAGTTATACCAAGTCTACTAAGGACTTTCACATAGCTTTTACTACTTTGCTAAAATTGGCTCCATTTTTGTCCCTTTCATCTTTTTATTTTTTGACATCAAGAGACTATATGATTGTTGTTAAAACTTTATTATGGTGTTTGCTTTACAATTTTTTGTTTGTTTTTGTTTTTTTTTTTGTTTTTTGACAGAGGGTTTCTTGGTATAGCCTTGAATGTCCTAGAACTGTATACATGAATCAAGCTGTTCTTGAATGTTCTTGATATTCACCTGCCTTTGTCTCCTGAGTGTTGGGATTAAAGTATCATCGCATGGCATTCTTTGCAGTTCTTATTGAATGGTTCTAACATCTGATCCTGTTGTTATTGACAGTAGTCAATATTGACAGTATGATCTTATTACAATCAAATTATGGATTTGTTGAAATTTTTATGATAAAGATCTTAAGGACATTTTAGTTTTTCTGAAACAATTCTGGTGTTCCTGCTCTATTTTCCCCAAATGGTCACCCTGTCTAGGTTTTTATCTAGTTTCCTCAACTTTTGTCCATGGCAGTGTGGGTTTCAGAGCCCTGGTGATGCTAATTAGGTCTGCCCAGGTGCACTGGTACTGCTGAGCATCCTTCTTGGGGCTTCTTGGTGTCATGTGAGAAGGAATGAGAGATGCTAGCATCAGTTCTTAGTTTTTCATCAGTTTCCTAGGATACAGAATAAATAATTTTTAATGTATCTAATAGAATTTTATCTTTTTTACCTGTCTCTTTTTATTTTAATTTGGCATATGCCTAAAATGGGTATATATAATTTATGAAAATTTTCTCTACTCAGAGGTTATCAATAGTTACAGATCTTAATTAAATGTTTGACCTTTTCTCATCACATGTTTATAGTACCTTTTAAACAGTGATTTTAAAGTTATATTTCTCAATTTTAGATTAATTTGTTGACTAATTTGTAGAACTAATCTTATCATAGCAACTTAATATGATATTGAAACGTCTGATTACTGCAGCCAAACAACATTTCAATAGAGATTGGAAAAAGGGGAAAAAAAACAAATTATGACTACATGAAGACCACAAGGAATCTACAAAGCCCTTTTCATACCTAACCAAACATGTCCATCCAGTTATCTACATACTCATTATGGAGCAAAGGCTTGTCTTAAACTCCTAATCCTCTTCCTTCTACCTCCCAAGTCCTGGGATTTTTTGGGATACACCATTTGCATATTCTGGCAGAAATTATGTGTGCTCATTTTGTAAGGATTCCTCTGTAGCCAGTTACCTATGTTCCTGTCCAAGTTCTATGTTCAAGATTTAAAAATGAAGAGAAATGATGTGAGGTTTCTCTCTCCCTGCTGCTGCTGTGCAGTGAAGAGAGCAGAGCCCCGACAAGACAGATGCATGAGAAATGAACACAGAGATGCTACCAGTGAACTTTGATAAAAATGCAAAAGCTATTTAGTGAAGGATTGATAGCCTTTTCAATAAAGGGTGCTAGGGCAAGGAGTTATTCTCACAGCAATCTGTAAATAAGTGAGACCTCTAGCAAAACAATACAACTTAACTGAAAACCGACTCAAAATGACTTAGAGACTTATAATATAAACCTTTTAGAAGCCATGAAAGAAAAAAGTATATAAGGCTAAGAACATGCATATCATTTTTAGACTTGACACCAAAAGTATGATCCATAAGAGAAGAAATTAATAAATTGTCTTGAGTTCATAGATTTTGAGATTTACTCAATGCATAAAACATAGCAACCATTTGTGGTCTAATGCTGATTGATTACACAATCATATA